>JARHVA010004833.1:500000-720000 GCA_037957365.1 Torreya grandis
TCAAGTGACTTAGATAAGATTATGAATGATCAAAAGCATGCAAGTGATAATACTAGTCTTTGATACAAAGAATAACCATAGACTATAACTCAAGACAAGATGAAGACTAATGTGAACAAATTAGATCAAAATTTGAATTAAAATCATTAGACAATGAATGAAGGTGCTGGAAGAATGAATACAAAACAAATTAGACAACCAATTCCCATGAAGTATGTAAATTTTAATGGTTACTACTATACTTATAATCAGTTTGGGCATAGAGATAGAGAATGTAGAAGACATGTTAGTAATGAATTTGCTTGGAACTATTATCAGGGTCATAAGTCAAAAGGTGTAATAAATGTTGTGTGTCTCAATTGTAATGATGTGGGATACTTTATAAAATGTTGTCCATTCAAGTAAGACAAGCTGATTTTCCTTAAAGAGACATTGAGTGTTATAGTTGTTATGAACTAGGACACATTATAAAATATTGTTCAAATTTGGAAAGGTAGAATTATATTTTTTCAAAAAGTATGGTGTGCTTTAATTGTGAATAGAAAGGTCACATTGCTATATTTTACAAGTAAAGGCCTACAATACATAATAGGGTTTATCAAGCTCCTAGAGTGAAAGACATAAGACAATTTAATACATAGAAACCAAAGGGGTAAGTATGAGTCGTGATGAGACTACAGGTCCAAGTAATTTATTTTCTATGTTGGAGAATGATTTTGAAGCTGAATAATCCCAAGAGGTCTCATTATATACTCATGTTGAGAATGAAGAGACTAACACCAAGGTGTTGGTTCAAGCTAGTTCTTAGGTATGTATGGATCCAAGTGAACATCATACTCTTTTTAAACAAGTGCCTAGTGATGAGGATCCAAGCTATAAGGAAAATTATTTAGATGAAAAGGTATGCCATGAATCTATGTTGTCACCATGTATTGATAATCTAATCATAGAATAAAAGGAGAATGTTGTAGTAGTTAAGGAATTTATTTCTCTAAAGCTAAAGAAGAAGAAGAAGAAGAACTATAAGTATCATCTATACAATAAAGAATATGAATATGAGGAGTTATATTTTTGTTAGAGATTTTAGGAATAGAGGGTGTCTCTATCTATGCTTCTTAAGGTACTCCTTTCAAGGGGAGAAGCAAGTGTTGTTGTGGTGTTTTCAAGTTGGAACAGTCTATAGGGTCAGATCAAAGGTTCCTAGATGGAAAAAGAGGATCTGTGATTTATCAAGGTAATATTTATATATAGAAGGGTTTTTTGACCTTATTATATCTTTCTCTAGGTGGTTTTATGATTTTAAGGTATGTTGAAGTCTATTTGGAGTTTTTTGTTAGCTCTCAAGTTTGATAGTTTGTGTTTAAAAACTTCCATGTCCTAAAATGGGTTATAGAAATTCAAGGTGCCTAATGATATGGAAGCTCAATTCTTGGTCTAGATGTGTGTAATGGTTGTCTCCAAGCATACAAGAGGTTTCATAGGTGGGCATTGACTGGAAGGTGTTGTGTTGACTTTGTTTTAAAATTCTAGGGTTTTTAGGCTCTACTAGAAAAGTGGTATACCTTATGTTTGAGGTCTAAGGATTATTAATTTTTTGAATGGGCCAAATGGATTTTAAAATCAATCTTCACAAATATTTGAAGGTTTTTGATTCTCAATTTATGTAAGTTTTTGTCATGTTGGAGGTCAATTGGATAGTAGGTTTGTGAATAAAATATGTTGTTGAGGATGAGCTTATTATTGAAAATTGGTGTACTCAAAGGGGCATCTGAGAGTGATCTAGATATAAATTGTTAGGTCCTAAATATGTGTATACCAAAATTTATGGGCTCTACAAGTTCCAAGTAGGGCTAAAAGGAGTCTAGATAAGCATAGTCATGAAGATGTGATTTTTGTTCAATTTTTCCAAAAAACCAAAGCATGAATGTTTCAAGGTGAGTTCTCAAGTTATTTTATAACATGTTTCCTATTTTATGAATTGTATGATGCTCTATTGGTGGTCATGGAAGTGACTTGAGAGAGAAGGATGATAAGCCTACATGTTGGTCCTTCATGGTGTGTGGAGATTTGAAGATGCTTGAAAGGTAAAAAAGGCTCAAAATATTAGGGGAGGTCTCTCTTAGATTTATCTTGGTAATTTCCAACAAATTTTAGTATTTTGTGTGTTATGTCTTCATTGGTTTCAGTTCTTAGTTAAAGGAAGTATTAGCATGGAACAAGAAGGATGTTATTAAGATAAGAAGATGTAGGCTAAAAGAAAGGGGGAGTTTGTATCATCTTTATAAGATGGTCCTTTCCTATTTGATAGTCTTTTTAGGTCCTCAAGATCATTTTTTTCCCATTTTGTCATTGTGTCAAATAGGGATAAAGTTCCTATTGTGGGAGTGCATGAAGAAATAGAAGGTGAGCTATATAATTCAATATATGATGTTTGTTGACATAAATGACAAAGGGGAAGATTATTGGAGAGTTTTTAGTGATGGAATGAAGGTATCATTATTAATGGATGAAGTGCTTTGATAATCCTAAGTAATAATGACAAAGTGTGCAATGTGCTTGTCGTAGTATGCTTGAAGTATGCTTGGTTGATCTCTAGAGTTTTGTCATGATTAGAGATGTTAAAGGATGATTATGGTGATTAGATCATGTGAAAAATGTCTCTAATATGTTATATATTATTTGAGAGCTTATGTGAATAAGTGAAATTAATCTGGTAGTCCATAGTTTTCAACTAGATAGTTTGGGTCTAATTGCAGAAAATATGAGTAGGTAGTTTGATGATGTCGCCATTACCATGTGGGAATGAGTCAAGGGGATTTGGTCATATGATTATGATCATACTAGTACCTAGTTGTTATGCACTATATTTTAAGTCATGAATCAAAGTTTGGTGTAATATATGAGGGTACAAAGTTGGCTTCTCAATCAGAAATCACTATTTTCCCATAGCTAAATTTATAAAGTGGTTAAAAAGAGCTAAGTAAGAATGTTGATAAGGTCAAAATTTGCACGTGTGGAGGGGTTAAGACAAAATGATCATATGGTTTTGTTTATTTATTTTCCTATTTTATTTGTGCTAATTTTTAGATCATACAATGTAGTGCATCAAAAGATATGCATATGCAAATTTGGGCTTCCAGGTAGTTCGACTGTGTTTTCCCATACTTAGCTAATTTTGCAATGTGGAAAAAAGAGACAAGTGAGAATTTTGATGGTGTTATATATTGAACATGTGAAGGTGTAAAATAATTTGATCATAAGGGTTTGTTTAGTTTTGAGCATAGTTAATTTTCACTAAAATTAAGATCATGCACTGAAGCACCAAAAACGTTATGCAGGAGTAAAGTTGGTCTCCCAGACATATTTTGACATAGTTGGCTCTATTGCAAAAGTTTTTGAGAAGGAAATTTAATGATGTTATATCTCACATTCATAATGGATTTATGAGTATTATGTCACATTGTTATATTATCTTATGTTAAGATATCATCTGGTCTAAATTTGATATCATGCGTTGAAGCATAGAAGAAGTTATTAAGGATCAAAAATGACTACTCAAGCATATTGAAAGGGTCCCCATAGTCATTTTTGAAAGTGTCAAAGCTCAAGCAAGATCAAAAATGCACATCACTCCAATAATTCAAGAAGAAATGAGATGAGGATAGGTGCATAATGGTTAATGATTGAACAAAGGTATAAGATAAGGATCCAATGGTGAATGGGTGTTCATATAGTTTGATCGAATGGTGAGCATTGATAATTAAAGACTTGGTTGATCTATAGAGATTGATAGATCATGTGGAGTCAAAATTTCAAGGATGCATGAGATATGGTCAAATTGATAGAGGTTTAATGATTGAGCATTGGTGCCTATGTGTTAAATATTAGAAGAGATCGAGTGTGTATTTTATCTGAGTAGTGAGGATATGAGATGCAAGCATTATGTTTGAGGTTTAAATATGACCATTGCCATTTAAATATTTGAATTTGAGATGGAAATATTGGTGTCTAGTTTTTAGACCATAACTTTTGATAGAAATCAAATTTTCTATTGTATTAAAAAGAAAAGTGGTAGATAAGTCCAAGATGCATCTCAATATATGGATTTTAAGATGTAAAGGTGTGTTCAGATAAATATATTGAGATTCAGAGTTGACTGTGTTATTGTATTTGCTCTATAAGTGACCTGAGAAGGATATTCAAGCTCATGTAAAGGTTGTTTCAATTTATCTTAGTGAATTGGCTATAATGGAGTATTTTGGTTTCCATGAGGATGCTATGGGAGTATTTTGGATGTGTGATTAAATCTATCTTTAGTATGAATAATGATTGATAAATTGATTATATGTTTAGTAATGGAGTTCCTATGTATAAGGTCTTTGTTTTAGTTGTTTGAACATAGGTAGAGGGAAGATAAGGTGACTTTTATCATTTAAGAATGTCTTAAGGGACATAGGGAGTAGACCTATGTATTTTTAAATGTTACTATGTTCTTAATTTGCTCAAAGATGTATCAAAAGGGTGAATGGATATCCATAGGACCTAAAATGACTTAGGTCTATTTTGAAAGTGGATAATGATTAAGTATGACCCATATGACATGACTTAAGAGTGAAGGCATGTAGTGTGACTGACAAAGAATTATTATGGACTTGATAATTCATGATATATATATATATATATATATATATATATATGGTGTAACTAAATTTGTTGGGTTCTAGATTTAGTAAGTGAGAGACTGGTATGTGAGAGTTAGAGAGTGAAGGAAAGTAGAGGATAGTGAGAGTTCCTAGATATTGGGTTGATGAAAAGAAGAGATTAAGGACTATGTATATATTTTTTAGATCATATTTATAATGATAGTATAGTGTGAATTTATGCAAAGATATCTGAGTGTGCATATGAGGATTGTTTGAGTGAAGGAGAGAGATTGTAGCATGCCTATGTGAGAGGCTTGTTTGAGAAAGAGAGAGAGTTTGTAAATTTTTTAGATAATTAAGAGGTCCATCATCAGGTTTTGAAGAGTTCAGTTCTAATTTGGAAGTGTTCTTTCTAGGGAGGGTCTAAAGGACTTGATCTTCCTTAGGGGTCATTACTCCTTGTGAAATAGGGTTTCACTAAAGACCTTTGATTAAAAGGACTTGATCAAGGTTGTATGTCAAAATTACTTGGCCAAATGTTCCTAATCAGATGGAATTGATAAATACCTTGTTTATGATCATATTATAGGATAGTAGTCCCTATGTTTTCAGTCTTGAGAGTGGGTTTTATTCCCCAAGAGGGTTTCCCATGTAGATATTGTGTTGTGTAGGTGATCTTGCATTATGTTCATTATTCACTACTATGAATGATTTGTATGATTTGTGAATGTTTTTTTTGAATGATTAAGTATTTTTAAAAAAAATTTAAATTTAATTGGATTGTTTACCACCATTGATTAACCACCCTCAGTGGATTTTTCCTCTAACACTCTCATGGACAAATCTTTTAGAATAGGCCAAAAATTGGTCAATGGGGGTAGTATATTTTGACTTGTTAGCTTAATCAATGAACCATCTATGTGGACAAATCTAGATAGGCATTTTAAGTCTAGAAAAACCTTTTTCTAGTCTTCGTTAGGCCCTGGGAGTGAAATTTGTAGTTGGTCAAAGGCACGCCTTAACAAAATTCACTCATCTCTGAGTGTATAAAATGAGTGAACTTTTGTCACACATTATAGGAGAATCGTGAGGGATAGAAATGGACCATCAAATCCTACACATGCATAAACTAGTCCTATAAGAAATATCGAGAGGATTATATCTAAATCAAGATGGATAAGATGTGGAAATGAGGTTTTTCTCATAACCAAATCTCTTAGAATAGTCGAAAAGGTGGTTAGTGAGGGCCGTATATTTTGACTCATCAACTTAATTAAAAAATTGTCTACATAAATAACTTTTGATAGGAAATTTTAGGATAAAACAACCATTTTTGGGTCTTTTTTAACAACTAGGAGTGAAGTTTGTAGTTGATCAGAGTTATCCCTTAAGATAATTCTAAGATTCCTTGAGTATGTAAAATGAGTGAACTTACATCACACATTGTACGAGAACCATGATGGATAGAGATGTGATGTCAAATATTACACATGAAAAAATAAGTCTTATAAGAAAACCCAAGAATATTATATATAATTCTAGATGGATGAGGTATGATAATGATATTTATCTTATATCAAAATCTCTCAAAATAGGCTAAAAGTTAGTTAGCTCAGGTCATATATTATGACTCATCAACCCAATTAATGAATAGTCTACACATATACCTCTAGATAGGCATTTTTATGATAGAATGACCATTTTTGGGTCTTGATCATCCCTCAAGAGTGAAGGTTAAATTTGATCATAGGCATCCCTTAAGATAATCCACTCATCCCTGAGTGTCTAAAATGAAAAAACATCCATTGTGCATTATAGGAGAACCATGAAGGCTAGAGATGAACTATCAACTCCCACATGTGTATATATGAGTCCTATAATAAATCATAGGATGATTATTTCTGAATTGATATGAATGAGATGAAATAATGAGGTTTATCTCATATACAAATCTCTTAGAATAAGCTAAAATTTGGTCAATGAGTGCCATTTATTCTTATTCATCAACCCAATCAATGAACCATCTATATAAACACCTATGGATAGGCATTTTTAGGATAGAATGGCCATTTTATATTATTAGTTATCCCATAAGATCAAAGGTTGTATTTGATTGGAGGCATTGTTTAAGAGAATCAACTCATCCCTAAGTGTACAAAATGAGTAAACTTCCATTATGCATTGCAAGAGAATCGTGAGAGCTAGAGATGAATTGTCAGCTCCTACATATGCATGGACAAGTCCTATAAGAAATCCTTGTAGGATTATCTTTAATGAAATATGGATGAGACATGATAATTAGGTTTATTTTTTAGTTAAATCTCTTAGAATAGGCTAAAAGTTAGTCAATAAGGGTTGTATATTCTAACTCATCAACCCAGTCGATGAACCATCTATGTAAACACCTCCAAATAGGAATTTTTAGGTTATAAAGACCATTTTTTGGTCTCATTTGGACCCTAAGAGTGAATTTTTTATTTTATCATAGGTATCCCTTAATAAAATCCACTAATCCCCAAGTGTGCAAAATGAGTGAACTTTCATCATGCATTGTAATAAAACCATGAGTGATAGAGATGAATTGTTAGATCCTATAGATGCATGGATGATTCCCATAAGAAAGATTGAGATTATTATCTCTAACTTGATATGGATGATTTATATCAATTAGTTATTACTCATATCCAAATATCTTAGAATATGCCAAGTGTTGGTTAGTGGGGGTCATATATTTGGACTCATCAACCGAATCAATGAACCACCTATGCAGATAACTCTAGATTGGAATTTTTAGTTGAAAATGACCATTAATTGGTTTTGTAAAACCCCTTATAAATAATTTTATAGTTTATCAAAGGCATCCTTTAAGATAATCTACTCATCTCTAAGTGTGAAAAATGAGAAAACTTTCATCATTCATTACAAGAGAACCGTGAGGGATAGATATATGTTAGAACACAACTAGATACTGATAAGGGGTGAATTTTGAACTAATAATTTTGATAAAGAGTGGGGGTTAAATTAAGTGTTAGTTCAAAATTAAATCAAAATGAGAATAACACACTAACAAACACGACATCTCTAGGCCTAGACACTAGGGGGAGCTTAGTAACAAACATACATATGAAAGAAAACAACTAAAACATGAAATAAAAATTCCTTCACCTTCCTTGGAGCTTTAAAATTATTTTTAGAGTGGTTTTATTAGCTTTTGCATCAAAGAGTCTTCATTAATGGAGTTGTTTAGATCCTTCTATCCTTGGCACCTTTGGCTTGTGATGGCTTTGGATTGGTTCAACAATTTGGCATAATAACACTATAGTAAATGGATTTTGAATTCATTTAAGAATTATAAATTTACACTATCCAAGCTTTTGGACTCATTTTTTAATGATAACTTTGGCTTGAAAGAGCTTAAAATTATGAATGTAAGGTCTTATATTTATATATTTTTACAAATGATCAGAATAAACCTAAACCATCCATCTCAAGATGAAAATTTGTGGCTAAGAATCAATTCAATTTTTGAGGATAAAATAAATAAATTCCCTCATAAATATTTGAGATATAGAGTCATTAAAGAGGCATGGAAAGTCTTAATCAGATATTTATTGCATTTATGGCCTAAAGATGCCTTCTCAAAAAAAGATGTCACTTGATGATGTAGAAACTCATAATTAATTTTGAAAAAGAAATATTAAAAAAGATCCATGGAATTATTAATTAGTCTCATGATTCAAATTAATTAGCCTTAAACATGATTTATTAATTTTTGTACAAATCTTGGCAATTGGTGCATAAATTAATCAAATTGGTCAAAATGTCATATTATTGGATCAAAATTTTATTGGATTAGAATTGGAAGCTGATTTTATATGCATTGGAACCATTATCTCATTTGGGATGTTTTGAACACAAAATAATAAAGGCACATGTCTAATGTAAGATATTTAGTAGAAAACAACAATATAGAGCACCCAGGTGTGAAAATGTCATTTTGACTCAAAATGATTTGATCAAAGTTAGTTGTCTCATAAAATGCATTGCCCCATTTAGGGATACATTTGCCAAAATAGGCACTTGTATATTAAAAATTTTAACCATTTAATATTTTTTAGTGCTTTTAGTCCAAATTGTAATTTTTACTAGAAATTAGTCTGAAGCTTGGTTGAAGGTCATTGGTGACAAGTTTTAGGTGTATATAGTTTTACTCTATTTGGGAAGGTGTTGCAATCTATAAAAATAGTAACATCTTCTCAAAGAAGTAAAAGGTCCTACATGCCTACAAATTCAATGGCAATGGATGAACTATATGATTCCCCCTTGAGGGAATGGTTGCCACAAGTAAGTTAGTAAACGGTCCCTCAAAATAAAGAAATGAAATGAGGGGGAAAAAAATATTAAGATGATGGGGTGAGTACACAATGAGTTTGAAAAAGTAGTCAAAATCACTAAGAATATAAGTGGGATGGTGTACAATGGTTTTCTCAAAAGCACTTATAAGCATTGTACCTAGATAGTGGCAACATGGTATGATAACATGCTTATTTACCCAAAGGTGGTTATAATCATTGAGAAGATGGAGATGCCCCAGTTTTAAAATACAAAAAAGATAACAAAATGGCCCTAGTTTGGTAAAAATAAATTAAATTTGGTGACAACATAATGATTTGCCCAAAGGTGGCTATAATAATTGAGAAATGCAAGTGGGATGATGTACAATGATTTACCCATAGGTAATTATAATCATTAGACCCTGATTATGGAAAATATGATTGATTAGATGATGATGATGATGATGATGATGATGATGATGATGATGATGATGATGATGATGATAACTTGACATAAAGGGTAATGATGAATTAGAACAACTTGCTATTAGGGAGATGATTATCCAAACTAACAAAGGCTGAAATTCTTTTTTGGTTAATTACTTTATTTTTGATATGATTGGGATTTTGCTAATACTAGTGATGAGGAGATGTTGATGCCACCATTGCTGAGTAGACTTCCTAAAATTGATTTTTGTTATAGAATTATATGGTAGGTATCATGATAGAACACCATGAGGACTAGACCAAAAGATGTATAAGGATTGACTCTTGTAATCCAATATTCAAGGGAAAATAATACACCAATGATAAAACCCATTATGTTAATGTAAACGTATGAATATGGATGGATTCAAGAATAAATGTGCAAAGAATCACACAATGAATGCACATAGACTAAATCAAGTCTATCATACTGAAAGTAAATAAATAGGCAAGAAAATTAACAAAAAAATAAGAAAAGAAATAAATTAAAAAAATAGGTAGTGTTAATACAAACAACACAATGAACATTAACCCTAGAAAATAAGAGATAAATTAACAAACAAACATTACTAGGGAAATAAAATAAAATGAAGGGGGTGGTTAAGATGTCTCCATATGTTATTGGTGAGTGGATGCTACCTACATAGTTCCATGGATGCAATATCCAACAAAAACTTTAGGTTGAATGTAGTTCTCCTAGGAAATGGGAAGAAAATGATAAATAATGAAAAAAAATATGATGGATGAGATATAAGAATAGGAATGAGCTTGTAAAATGGTGAGAGCATGGGATAAAAGGCAAAAAGGATGGAGAAACTAAATGACAAGTGATTTGCTTGTAACTTAGTAAGGGTTCCCATAATCCTTAAGATAAAGAAGTGGTCAATGTTTTTGGGTTTTTTAATGATTTTAAAAATGTTTTTGGAATTTTTTAATATCTCAACTCAATCAATAATGATGAGATACTAAAGGGTTCAAGATCATAAAATGGTGATATCATTGTTTAGGTTGCTCACAAAATGGTAAGAGCATGGCTAAGGTTGCTTACAAAATGGAGAGAGCGTGGCTTAGGGTGACTGAACTAAACTCAAAAAGTATCAAGTGCTACCTATATAGTCCTAGGATGAGACCTCAAGTCATTATAGTTATGCCTTATAGTGGAGGAATCTAATTAGTGTAGTAGTCAATTTAAATAAAATAGGCATAGTTGGTATAAAGGCACAGTATGGCATAGGAAATGGCTAATTTATACATCAAGGAATCATAAAAAAATGTATCCCTAGTTTTTTCATAGGTATTTATAACTAGGATACAATGGAATAGGTCAATGATACTAATTTTTCCATAGGTGGTTATAATTAGTAACAAGACTCATAGGACACTGATTTTCCCATAAGCAATTATAATCAATCACACTTGGTATAGAGAATAGAAAAAGATATTAAGGATGCAATTGTTAAACTTTTGCCTTACTAATAAAAATTATTATCTCTTATAAACACTAGAAAATCACACATAATGGTTTTTGATCTGAAAACTGAAAATGCAAGTGTAGCAAATTCGAACAACTCAGTTTTGCATTTAAAAGATCTTTATAATTCCTGACTTTTCCTTTAAATTTTGCATAAAGAAATTAAAAATAGAATTAAAATGAAGATCAAAATTATTAAACAATAGAGAAAAATTAGAAGAAATCACCAGCAAATTAATAACAGAGTTTAGCTTTAATAGCCTACGCCTCTGGGTCCATTCAAAGTGAGGACCATTTCCATTAATTTATGCATCAAATGGCTTAAAAATTAAATTCAAGTCTTCAATTCACCTTCCCTGATCTCTACTTGCCTATATAAATATCTCTCAAACTTGAAAATAAAGGCCTAAGGCTGTACAAATCATATATTATTCTCTGACCTTCTTAATTCTTTTACATAGTTAGCTGTCTCATACCCTTCAAGTGGAAATTTGCCCCTCTTATATCACTTCTAATCCTGTGGCTCAAACGGTCAAAGGCTTATCTTTTTAGGTGAGAGGTCCTGGGTTTAAGGCATCAGCCTCCTTCTTAGGTGCCTTACTCTTATCTTTTATCCCATATTTGGGAGCTTGCAATTGTTTATATTCCTTTTAAGGCTTGGAAGCCCCCATAATGAATGCCAACATCCCTTTTTGGAGGGAGATTTAGGTGTTAAGGGTAATCTTGGCACCTAAATTAGACTGCCATTGGAAAGTTTGTCATCACTTGGTCTTGGCATTTGAACACATGGTCTTGGCATGATAACAAGTGGTTGTATGGCAGGTATGGCATGGTAGGGTTTAAAAGTCTTATTTAAAGTGGAAAATAATTATCCCACATTAGTGGATTTGAAGACTTTTTAAAAATGAAATAGTACATGGATCCATTTGGATCACTCCTCCCCACTAGGAACTTTTGGACCTCTAAAAGTGGAAATTAATTGGTAATGAGGTGAGGGTATTTCTCCCTCACCCTTCTAGCTTCCATCCATTTAGCCTTATTTGGGTGCATCCCTTTGATACCAACACGAAGATATTCAACATCACCTCTTTGTGAAGTCCATACATTCCTGTCAAGTACAATATCTTCTTGCAATTTTGTTAGATATTCAAGAGCAAAATCATCAACAGAAGGAATGGATACACTTTCCTCATGATCAATAATCATTGGAGGCTCATACAATTTCAGATTTTCCACATTTAAAACTAAATAAATGTACATGTAAGATGGTAAATCTAATCGGAAAGCATTTGTACCAATTTTTTTTGTAATCTAAAAAGGACCATACAAAATTGGTTTCAATTTTTCACCTTCACCTGTCAATCTTTCCTTACTAATGTGAAGCCATACCATATCACCTACAACAAATTGGTGATCAACATGATGTTTGTCATGTCTAACTTTATACTTGGCTTGACTTTTCTCCAATTGAGTATGAACAGTCTGTTGTATGAGTTGTATCTGTTCAATGAACTTTTTAGCTTGAATGGCTTATTTTGGTTCACCAAGAGTTGTATCTTATCCATAGCAAACATCTAGAGGAGATTTAGGCAAGTATCCATAACAAACTTCAAATGGAGATTTCATAGTAGAAGAATGAAGTGCCCGTTTATATGCATGTTGTATGTAACACAATTATTCATCCCATAACTTTGGATGTTTATTACTATAACCCCTAAGTAAATGTACCATAGTTTAGTTCACAACCTTTATTTTCCCATTGGTTTACGGATGAAATGTAGTGCTCTTTTTTAATTTAGTGTCCATTAGTCCCCACAAAGTTGACCAAAACTCCCCAATAAATCAAGAATCCTGATCAGAAATGATTGAAGTAGGCAAACCAAAATGAACCCATACATGTTTAAAGAAAAAGTGTGCAGTGCCTTCCCCAGTACTTTGCTTAGTGCAAGGAATCAAAACACACATCTTGCTAAATCTATCCAAAACCACATATAAATAGTCATGTTTTCTTTGTGTCATAGGCAAACCCCCACAAAATCCATGGAGATACTTTCCCATGTGTGAGTAGGAATAGGTATACGAGTGTAAAGTCCTAGTTTCCTATTACTAGGTTTGATTATGGCACAAAGAATACATCCCTTAATATATTTGGCAACATGTTCCTGCATATGGGGCTAGTAACAATACATTTTCAAATTTGCAACCATTTTAGCAACTCCAAAATGACCAAAAATAAGAGAATTATGTGCTTCCTTAATCATGTGCACCCTCTCATTTTGAGGAATACAAAGTTTACCCAAATGATACAAAAGATCATTGTGTACATGATAGTCCAATTCTTCTACTTGTCTACTACTCATCAAGTCTTTATAGACATCCTAAAAATCAAGATCATTAACATATTATTCTTTATAACTCTCATGAGACAAAGAACCATGTTGTAAAAGAGTAGATGCAACAACCATAGGAGGCCTAGATAGCATATCTACAACCTTATTCTGAATACCTTTTTTATACTTAATCATAAGATGAAATTGTTGTAAGAAACCCATCCAACAAAAATGTTTGATGTAGTTTAGTTTGTGATTGGAGATACTGTAAGGGCTGATGATCTGTATGTATTATTGTTTCTTTACCCATTAAGTAATGTTTCCATTTTTTAACACTTTGAACCAATGCATACAATTCCTTATCATAAGTTGGATATTTTCTTAATGCACTTGTGAAGGTTTCAGAATGATAGCAAATTGGTTTCTTACCTTGCATTAAAATGGCTCCCATAGCATACTCACTTGCATCCATCTCGATCTCAAATGGTTGTTGTATATTAGTAAGTGCCAAGACCAGAGCAGTACTTATCTTTTCTTTCAAAGTGTTAAAGGCTTTTTGATTTTTGCCTCCCCACTGAAAGACCTATTTCACACTTGTCAAAGAATGCAAAGGTGATGCAATATATGAAAATTAAGAAATAAACTTTCTCCAAAATTGTACTACACCAAGAAAATTTCTAACCTCAGTTGTATTAGTGGGTGTAGGCCAGTTAACAATGACTACCACTTTTGCAGGATCTATTTTCAATTCACCATGTCCTACAATGTAACCCAAGTATATAAAAGAGGTCTTGCCAAATTCACATTTTGACAATTTTAAATAAATTTTTTATCTTCGTAATGCATCCATGACTTTCTTAATGTGGATCACATGCTCTTCCCAAGACTTGCTAAAAATCAATATATCATCTAAGTAGACTATAACAAAATCATCAAGGAACTGTCTAAAA
Organism: Torreya grandis; assembly: GCA_037957365.1. Classification (NCBI taxonomy): domain Eukaryota; kingdom Viridiplantae; phylum Streptophyta; class Pinopsida; order Cupressales; family Taxaceae; genus Torreya; species Torreya grandis. The sequence goes on from JARHVA010004833.1 coordinate 514,215, forward strand.
ACATCATTCATCAATCTCATGAATGTAGTCGGGGCATTACACAACCCAAAAGGCATAACAAGCCATTCAAACAATCCCTATTTTGTTTTGAAGGTGGTTTTCCACACATCACCTTCACTAATTCTTACTTGATGATATCCACTTCTCAAATCTAACTTAGTGAAATAAATAGCATGTTTTTAATTGATCCAATAAATCATAATACGAGGAAGAGGGTAACGATTCTTAATAGTAATTTTGTTTAAAGCACAAAAATTAACACACATTCGCCAAGTTCCATCTTTCTTTGGCACCAAATTAATGGGAAAACCAATAGGAGATAAACTTGGATGAATAATACCTCTATCTAATAAATCCATTACCTATTTTTTGATTTCCTCATTTTCCAACATTGATAACCTGTACATGCCAATGTTAGGGAGAGGAGAATCCTACAATAGTTGAATTTCATGTTGAAATCCCCTTTTAGGGGCCAAACCCTTAGGATCCTGATATACATCATCATAAGTAGAAATGATTTCAACCAATTCATTCTTGTGTTTAGGATCAAAATTTTCCAAAGCCTAAGAATATTCTTTTTCCTTAGACTTAATCAACATGAGACAAAAAGTCTTGCTTGAATTAACTAGTCTTTTCCTTTGCCCTACTATAACCAAGGAAAGGCTTGTTTTAATGTGATGTGCTCTGACTATATATTCAATGCCATCCTTAACAAGCAAGTACTTATTCTCCTCTCTATAAAAGATTTATTTTCTATCATAAAGATATGGGCTTCCCAAAACAATCCCACATATGTACAATGGGACAACATCTAAGTCAACCTCATCTATGAACTTAGATGTGATGGCAAACCTCAGTGTACAAGTTTGTGAGACTTGTAGCTTCACATTATCACACACCCAACCTAGTGGATATGACTTTGGATGGGGATTGGTTTGTAAGCCTAACTTCTTAACAACCTCTTCAGAAATTAAATTTGCTTGTGAACCACTATCAAATAGAGTGTCAATCTTAGTATGTTTTTAAACAACTCTAATGTGGAACAATTCATTTCTTTTATTATCAACATGCACAAAATTATATTTAGAAGAAGAGGCATCATTTGATGACTTAGTGCTAGAAACTGAAAGAGAAGAATCATTATACAATCCCATAGTTATGATCTTAGTTTCATCACCTGAATTTGAACCTAAGTCCTAAACCATAGCATTACTCTTCTTTTCCTTCTTTTGACACCTTTCAGGGTGTAGTTTCCAATACTTAGACTCATCATGATTTTTCATACAATGATTACAAAATGGTTTTCCTTCTTTTTTAATAGTAAAATTGAATTTTTGTTTACCCTTTCCTGATGAACTTTCCCCTTTGGATTGCTTAACATTAGAATGCTTACTTTTAACTTTAGGAAGAGATTCTTTTGATTGTTTTCCTCTAGCCTCTAAATGAGTGGCTTGTACACATACTGCATCTAAATTAGTGGGATTGAACATAATAATCATATGTCTTAAGTAACTATGTAGCCGACCTATATATTTTAGTAGTTTTTCTTGTGTGTAAAGAGGAACATTCAAAAGTAAAGCTTTTTTCCTAAATTCCTATGTATAATCTTGAACATTTTGGCCTTTTCCTTATCTAAAACTTTGCCAATCCAATGGATTGTTGCATATAGCCTAAAGGATAAAATTGCTTTCTGAGTTCTTCAACAAATTCATTCCAAGTAGAAATCGAGTTACCTTTTTGAAGCTTAGTTTCCTTCAACTTACTCTCCCACTAGATGAGAGTTGTGCCTCCCATACGAAGAGTAGCCAAATGAATTTTTGATTCATCCCCTACAATCTTTTGGACCCTACAATAAACTTATATCTGCTTGCCCCAATTATCCAACTTTTCAGCATTAACTTCACCATTAAACATTGGTAATTCAAACTTAATATCCAATTTAAGTGAAGGAAGAGATTTCACAATTTTTTTACCATCATTCGATGAAGAAGGTTTTTCAGTTTCCTTACCTTTTGATTCTTGTGAATAACCTTTCTCATTCTCAGATTTCTTTTATTTGTCATGGTATAATTCCTCAACCATGCTACTCATCTCCATGAAGGCTTGGCAGAAAGCTTGTTTGGATTCCATCTCTTCTTTAGCCATCCTTGAAGCACGCCTTGAGCCAATCTCTAGATTATACTCAACGAGTTTTCCTTCACCCTTTTGGGATTTAGACCTTGTCAACATACACTAGTAATCACTGTTAAATAACAACCACTTTGATACCAAAAATTTGATCTGAAAACTGAAAATGCAAGTGTAGCAAATTCAAACAACTCACTTTTGCATTTAAAAGATCTTTATGGTTCCCGACTTTTCCTTTAAATTTTTTATAAAGAAATTAAAACCAAAATTAAAATGAAGATAAAAATTATTAAAAAATAGAGAAAAATTAGAAGAAATCACCAGCAAATTGATAACGAAGTTTGGCTTTAATAGCCTACATCTCTGGGTCCATTCGAAGTGAGGACCATTTCCATTAATTTGTGCATCAAATGGTTTAAAAATTAAATAAAAGTCTTAAATTCACCTTCCCTAGTCTCTGCTTGCCTGTATAAATATCTCTCAGACTTGAAAATAAAGTCCCAAGGCTGTACAAAGCATATATTATTCTCTGACCTTCTTAAATCTTTTACACAGTCAGCTGTCTCATACCCTTCAAGTGGAAATTTGCCCCTCTTATATCACTTCCAAGCCCATGGCTCAAGCGATCAAAGGATTGTCTTTTTAGGTGAGAGGTCTTGGGTTCAAGGCATTGGCCTCCTTCTTGGGTGCCTTACTCTTATCTTTTATCCCACATTTGGGAGTTTGCAACTATTTATATGCCTTTTAAGGCTTGGCAGCCCCCATAATGAATACCAACGTCCCTTTTTGGAGGGAGACTTAGATGCTAAGGGTAATATTGGTGCCTAACTTAGACCATCATTGGAAAGTGTGTCATCACTTGGTCTTGGAATGATAAAACATGGTCTTGGTGTGATAACAAGTGGTTGCATGGTAGGTATGGCATGGCAGGGTTGAAAATTATTATTCAAAGTGGAAAACAATTATCCCACATTGGTGGCATTTGAGCAGCCTTGGTAACATAAATACAATGTTGTGAGTAATAGCATATGAAGTATAAGAGGCCAAGGCACCCATCTAAAAGAGTGTGTCGACCCTCACTGAGGACCCCTAGTGAGCAAATAACAAGGCCCACAGATCCTCATATGACCACCTGTCGAAGATCAGAGGCTAAAAATAAACACCAAACCAATTTTTTTACACCAATTCACATTTCCATGTGTCAAATGGTTATTGAACCACTTGGCGTATTACATAGTGCCACATCACTTTTTGACACCTATTAATCACCTATCACAAGAATACTTTAGCAAGCTTTATCTTGAGCATCTGGACTCTATTTTGCATTCCATAAGAAGCATCAAAAAGCTCTTGACAAACTTTATGATGTACAAATGGTTTGACCAAGATTTGAAGAATTTTTAAAAATGAAATGGTACATGGATCCACCTAGATCAGTTTTAAATGTTGAACTAACCCCTAAAACACCTTGGGACCTATTAAGTACTCTTTTGTAACATTTCAACTGCAAACCTTGGATCAAGTTAGCTAACTAGCTAAACTAACTAACCCACCCTTAACTAAATTTAAACCTTAGACCCTTGACCATCAATAGTCACCCTAACTACTGACGGTTAGGTTTGACCATTGATGGTCAAGTTCCCACCACTTAAATAGTCAACCCTAGTCAACTCCAAGTTGCTTTTATATATTTAGCTTGTCTAATTTGTGTATGAGCCAATGAATGTAAAAGATAAATTTAACCTACTTGTTGACCCTCTTGTTAACTTATTGTTTTGCCTCTCCTTCATTTATATAAAAAGAGAGGATGAGGAGGTGAAAGAGATCCAGAGTCAATCAATCCATCATCATCTGTATCTAGAACTAGAGCTTCTTGCATCAGAGCTTCTTTTGGAAGTATTCTCCTAGAAAACTAGCAAGCATGACAGAGATCTAAATTGTTGTCATCCATCGACCAACAACTGAGCATCATTACTCTACCAAAATTTCTCCAAGATTCACCAACCACCTCAACCCTTCTTTAGATCATCAACCAGCAAGCTAAATATATGTTTTTCTCTAATTAGTTACTTTTTTTCTATTTCATGAGCAACCTAGTACAAACCCACTTTTCAAATTTCCATTATGCAACCTCATCAATCAATTTTATTGAACCAAACAAAAAACCATAATTACCATTGATATTAATCCTAACCACTGATGGTTACCCTAACTACTGGTGATTGCCTCAACCATCGATGGTCATTATGTGATAAATAAACAAGTTATTTTCACCCACCAAAACTCAACCAAATTTGACTTTCCTTCCCTCTACTAGATCACATAGCTTCACCCTATTTTCTAGACCACACCTAATTCATTTATCATTACTATCAATCTATTTATTTATATAATTAGAAAAATTCATCTATTCATTTATCGAGCACTTATTGTATCTCATTTCAGTATCTTATATTATTTATGTAAGTATTTTATCTTTCATTTTTAAAACTTGATTGTTTAAAAGTGTGGATTGATAACCTTTAAGGAAGCTTGTGCTTCTAAAATCTATCTTGCTAGGAAATCCACCCTACTATCTAATTAATCAACCATTTCTTTGAGTGATTTATTATCTACATGTCATTCGTCCCAAGCCAAGGAGCAGTATCTATAACCATCTAGATCAATGCATGCAAAACATACTAGGTTTTTCTACCATACCCTTCTTCAGTTTATTTTCTCTTTCTTCCAAATAATACAAGTGAAATTTCTCTACAACACTTTGGCACACATAGTGGGACCCTTGAATATTTTCTTAGGTTCATAGTTGCATCTAGGTGCTTCTTCTTCTTGTCTTTATGCTTATACAATTAAATTAAAATTTGATTTTGGGCCTAAAATTGACTACATCCATTATTTTCTTACTTATTTTAGCTCAAATAGCTTAATTAATCATAGTTTCACTCTTATCACATACACAGGACTAAACCACTTACACTCAATCAAGCATAAAAACATTGACATAAGGCTTGACTGGGATTTCATTACCTAGTGGTTACCTTTGCAGACCATCCTAATTGGATTTCATTATCAAAGGGAGAACCAACTCAGATATTTGGTTAAGTATAATGTCTGCCAATCAATATATTTTAGCTAAGCACTCGATACCTTTATCATTATGATGTGTGAAGTGAGGGTGTAGTCCCCATTATCAATCCATGTATTAATTTCTAATACAATTCCCTTTGAGATCCTAAACACAACATAAAACTAACCATAGACTTCTTTTCTAGTACTCACTCTACAAGCTAATTTGAGTCACACAATTCTTAAAACTTAAGGCATAATTCACAAGAGAGACTAAAAAAACCTTAGGATTTGATGTGCTTTAGTGTGTGTTTCATTTCCTTCACTTTTTATTGTCTTCTCTTTTTTTGAGTTGTGAAATTTCTTATATCTTCTTCTTTTCCTTATCTCCATGGTTTTGACTAAGCAACAAATAAGAAACCAAGAAAATCATAACCCACCTCCTAATCATCCATTTTCCTCTTCTCCCTCATCCATGGAATATATCTCTAATGTATAAAGTTCTCCTCATCCTTTTGGGAGTCCTACCATCTTGTAGATGGTTGCCTAAGGTAATACAGATTTTTCCACTTTTCTAGATAAAAACCCCATTACCCTCTAGCATTACTTTAACACCATATCCCATCGTACCCCTACTTTGATTCCACCTATTGACCATCCCTATGGCATATCATCCCACCTTATGGTTGACATTACTATGGCCACCATATTTACCCAAACTTTAGTCACTTAGGCATCATCATATACTAATAAGCCCACTTATACCACCATTTAAAACCAACCCACTCAACCAAGCAACACCAACCACCTTCTTCCCTAACTAATAACCCTCCTAGTATAGGAGTAACCCAACCTTTGGGTTCCAACACTTCCCTTACTATAGGATTACCCTCTAATGGTGTCACCACCATCCCTCTCATTTCCAATCTACCTACATCCACTTTGTTTTAGAGCTCGGTGGTTCCTATACCTTCTACCCTTCCAACCATTGGTACCAAATTTACCACCTACCCTCTATCTACTAACCCAAGCATACCTTCTACCCAACTTGTGTTAATATATCAATAGGTGCCCATTGCACCAAACCTGAGATACATCCCTAACCCATAAGGGTATGTACCCCTACCCTATATCTAACCACCTATCTCCACATATTCACATGTGGCATCATACTAACGACCCATACCCACATACCAACATGTGGCATCATATCAACCCCTAATCAACTATACATATGTTATACCTACCCAAAACCAACACAACTTACCTTACAACTACAGGGGTGTACAACCCCAAACTGACCTTGACAAAATGTTATTGCATAAAATGACTACTTTGAAGTCATCTATTTTTGGAGCTCATAATATTTTTCATATGACCAAATATATAATGAACCAATTCACCCATCTATCCCAATTCAACCCTATCCTCCTCAGTAGTAACTTCCCAAATTTTCTAAATTTTAAAGTAAGGAAGACCTTCAACATCATCTAAGAGAATTTAAGCATTCATGTTATATGATTACCTGTGATGATGCTCTCCTTCTCTATATCTTCCCTATGTCTCTATCAGGTCTAACACTAGATTGGTACAATATTATTAAAAAGTACTCCCTCTTTTATTTTTCCTAATTATCTCAAATTTTATTAGATCACTTTTCCATAAACATATCTGATAAAGTCTCCATCACTAATCTTTACTCCATTCAACATTTTGATGACAAATCCATTGTTAAATTTGTATCCTATTAGAGAAGTATGATAAACCAACTCTCCTTCTCTCTACCTCAATTTGAAATGATTAAACTCTTTTCTTAGACTTGTGCCAAACACATTTCTATTACCTTATAGGTTTAGAGCTTTAGGAACTTTGATAAAGCTTTTACAATAGCACAAAAACTAGATAACATAGCCATTGATAAGGGGAAGTTGATATTGAGAAAAAAGAATTCCACCTTCAAATAAAATGAGGCTTGATCCTCTAAACCCAATAACAAAACCAACATTAACTCTAAAAATAAGGGAACCATGAATGTGGTTATCCTTAATACTACCCCTCTACCCATTGTCAACCAATCTATCTCTTCCAATTCCTCCAATCAAAACACTAGGAACCCAAACCATAACACCCAAAAACAATTTAATCCATTTAGTGAGTCATAAGCTTTGGTCTTGGAGAAATTATTCAAGACCAATATCATATATATTCCCTTGATCAACCTCCATATAAATTCAATTCCTCTCATCATGTACTGAGTTGGTACAAGGAGAATGAATTATGCACCTTCCACTGAATCATTAAACATGATGTTAGTAGGTGTAATACCTTAAATAATGTTATCCAAACTCTCATTGACAATGGGGAAATTTTGTTTGATAACCCCAACACACCCTTTAACTAATGACTTGACATCTTCAAACAACCATTTCCCAACCATGCTCCTTCTGCCAACAACAAAAACAAAGAAGAATATTTTCATGCTCATGAGGCCCATACGTTCAATAGGGTTCTTGGTGAACTTACTATTGAGAAGACCATCAAACAAATCACCTCTTCCCCTACTCCACTTATTGAGGTAGTGGAGTACCTAACCTCTCCTTTGTTATGCACATTAGAGGAGGAAACCATTCCCACTTTATCATTTTCCTCAATCATGTAATAATCTACTCTTCCTTTAGTGATCACTCCTACAAAGTAAACTTCTTTAATTTCACCTCCTACCAAGGAGTTACCCTCCTAGATATTTGAATATTTTAATCAATAAAAGGATGAATTAATCATTCCTTCCACTCAACCCTTGGGCCTATCCTTTACATCCACTACTAGGGTATTAAAACCTATCTATAAATAAACCTTTCTCTAGACTAGTTAAAAACTTAGAATTCATATCCAATCCTAGCCTAGATTAGGCCACCTTTTAGCAACATCTTGATCTTGCTTATAGAGCCAAAAAATATCCTTCTTTATCATCACAACCTACCTTTCTATTATCAAATCCACTATCACCATAACCCAACCATCAAACACCTCTACCTATCAAACTATAGTAGCACAATTAGAACCAAACTCACCCAAAGTCACTAAATCACCTTCTATCATTCTAACCAAACCCACCAAGAACCTTGGCATATTTCCTACTCATAAAATTACTCACCCATCAGTAAAGTTTGATTTAAGCCAACCAAACCTATCAAATAAACCCTAAGCTAAGCCAACAAATAAGGTAAAACCACCTAAAAACCAAATATCTACCTCCCCTCTCTACTTTTCACTCTATTTTGGAGCCTCATCCCTTTACCTTAATTGGGAAACCAACCATCCCAATAAAAACCCAACCCACCACTTTTGGTCACACCATCACTACTACTTTCATCCATACCAATTTTCACCAAACCACCCAGGAACACAACTCCTTTCTCCCAATCATCTATTAAAAAATCTTTGATCTCTCGAACATCTACCCCAAAACCTTCTAACCCCAAAATATTAACCTCTCTACCAAAATTAAAACCATCTTCCAAGAATGCTAGTTTACCCAAAACCTCTACCACCAAGGTGACTCCTAAAATGGCTTCTAAATCAAATCCCAAAACTAAGACCCCTATACCTTTACCACCATTTCCCAAGTCTTACTCAAACATCCTACTTAAGTTAATGAAAAAATATTTCTTAACTTTGCCACCTATCAGACCATTTGACCAACACAATCCTAAACCATCTTATTATAATGAAAAATTAGTATGTTAATACCATAGGAAACTTGGGCATGACATGAATAATTTTAAGACCATCTAAGTGATAGCCCATCATTTATATCATAAAGATGACTTATTATTAGATGAGCCACCTATAAGCTCAAAACTGATCTAAGAATAGAAAGCTATCGACTAGAATATACCTACTCCTCCACTTTCATCTCAAAGTAAAGAGGAAACAACGTAGTCCTCCATCTTGACTCCTCCCCCAATCCATACCATCAATGTGGTCACATGATCACAAGCCCAACCAAAATATAAGGGAAAGATAAAGGTGTCTATTTCATGGACATATCCCTCTTCCACCACCCAACCACTTGACTAATGCCAAGCACCTTTACCTTCAACAAAACCCAAAGTGTCCATCTTAGGACCCTCTCACTCCAATTCATTTATATCAATCCAATAATTAGTTCTAAAATAACTTCACTAAACACCTATAAATATGAGTTTGTATAAACTAATCAATACCTTACCCCATCACCACCAAGTGATGATAGAGGCTTTTAAATCCATAGAGGTCTAACTAGAAGACCCATAACCCCTATCAGCCTTTATTGGAGATCTTCAAATTTATAGCCTTGTTACCTTTAAGGATTTAGAAATACCTTCCATCTATCTAGATGACCTAGATCCTCCACTATTCATTACCACGTACATCAACTAAACCTATATCAAGTGGGTTATGATTGATGGGGGAGATAGCATCAACATTATATCCTCTCACACATACAACTAAATCAAATTACCCAAAAACATTATGTTATAAACCTTAATGGTGCTCTGATCATTCAATGATACTATGGCCATAACTTTAAGAATTATTATCCTTCACATTCTCCTAGGACCCCACACACTTATTGAGCTCTTCTATGTAGTAAAAGGTAAGTTCTAGTACATCTTGTTGAGACACCATTAGATTCATTTTATGGGTTGTGTGCCATATAACCTACACCAATGCATAAAATTTGAGCATGAAGGTTAAGTTGTTACCATACAATTTGATCCCAATCCCTATAAATCATGTAACTTGATTTACCAACCCAATGATGTTCTCCTTCCTCCATCCAACAAACCCTCACTAGTAAAAGATGAATCTCCATCTCCCTCTACCATCAAAACCTCCATAATTTCATCTATTCCTTACACACATATCCCAAAAAAAAATTTGGAATCAACCTTCTAGCACCTATTTTTGGAGGAGTATCACCTTCTTACCCTTAACACTTTCCCTACTCCCTAGTAGTATGGGAAACTTAACCACCAACCTAGATATAACCTAAATATTGGAACCATTATTCCTTTTAGGCCCTCAACTTGTCAAACTAATTTCATCTATGGGGGATTTGATAAACTCCTTAACACTTTCACCACCTCTTTTTCACCTCAACCATTCATCTTTAGTTTTTCCTACCTATATAAATAAGAATTTGCCTAGATATACCTTTACAAATGTGTTTAGAAGGGATTCAGTCTTGATCAACATGAACATAAGATTCATGAGTTACTTCCAAACAAGACCCAAAAACCTCACAAAAAGTATGGCCTTATTTTCATGCCACCTAAGCAATAAACCAACCCACCTCCCATTACTATCATCGATGAGTAAATCCCATCCTCATCATCCACTCCACCACCAACAATTAAGGATTATAACATTATCCTCAACTTTTTTTCATCAACATGATTAGTCTCAGACCCTTGACTTATAAAAAGGTTGGGGAGACCATAACACTTCATCTAACCCACACTGAGATGATAGGAGATGGCTCTCCTACCATTAATACCATTTGGTGTTAAGATGATGATTCCATTCTCACCTATATTAGTGTAGAATATTCCTCTATCCAAAAATATCTTACTCTTAAGACTTCGACCATGTTGAATGAATCCACCTTGGATATAAAATTAGGCACTCTAGACAACCCACACATTGTCAAAATTGGCCAATTGCTAAATTTTGAGGAGCTTCAAGACTTTCCCTCCTTTCTGCAAGACTACAACATATCATTTGCTTGGTTTTATAGAAACATGCCAAGAATCAACCCCTTTATCTCTACCCACAACATAGTCACCACCCATGATGCCAAGCCATTTAGTAAAAAATTATGGTGAACGCACCTTTACATAGCCCTTCTCATCAAAGAAGAGCCTCAATATCTCCTATCCATGAATTTAATTCAACCCATTGACTATCCCCAATGGGTCTCGAATATCATACCTATCACCAAAGCCACAAGGGGACTTAATATTTGTGTGGACTTTCATGACCTTAACCCTTCTTTCTTAAAGGATGACTTTCCTCTACCAAGAATTAACCAACTAGTTGATCTTACAACTGGCCATGAGATGTTATCTCTTATGGATGGATTCTTGAGTTATAATTAGATCTTAATTAACCTTGAAGATCAACACAAAAATTCCTTCATCACCCCATGGGGGAATTTTTGCTATAGGGTCATGCCTTTTGGATTAAAGAACATTGGTACAACCTACCAATTCATTATGACCTACATCTTCCATGACCTTATTCACAAAATTATAAAAGACTAAGTTGATGACCTTCTGGTAAAATCCAAATGTTGTAAAGACCATTTAGTTGTTATTAAGATTATATTTGAGTGACTCATCCATTACCATGTTTGCCTTAATCCTAAGGAGTGTATTTTTTGGATCATGTTAGGAAAGCTCCTTGATTTTATCATCTCCCTTCAAGGAATTGAAGTTGATCCAACCAAAATAAAATAAATCCTTGACATAACTCCTCCTACCCACCTCAAATAACTCTTTAGCTTGTAGGAGAATCTCCAATCCCATCATCACTTTATCTCCTAACTCTTAGATTGATGCCAAACCTTACATCACCTTCTGAAGAAGGATGCATCTTTAAAGTGGAATAATGACTATCAAAAGGACTTTGATTCACTTAAAGAGTACCTGTTATCTCCACTTGTCCTTATTATTCACAATTAAGATCAACCTTTTAACCTTTATATCCCCATGACCAACCACTCCTTAGGGTCAATGCTTTTTCATAGGGATGAATAACATAAAGAGCAAGACATATTCTACATTAGCCACACCCTTGTAGAGTACGAGACTCAGTGCACCCATACTAAGAAACTTTGCCTAGCTTTGGTCTTTGTGGCCACAAAAATTTACCACTACCTTCTTAACCACAAGACCTATGTCATAACCAATATTTACCCGCTCAATTATATGCAATCCAAGCTATATTTGACCAACATATGGCCAAGTGGCTCATTCTTTTGGCTAAGTTTAACCTTGAGTTCCTTTAGTAGAAGTAAATTAAAGGGAAATTCATTATCAACCAATTAAATGAAGCACCCTTAGAAAATGATCAACCTCCTCCTCTTGAGTTTCCCAATGAGTCCATCATGATCCTCTCTTAGGCATACTTCACCTATCAAGTGACCATGTTCTTTAATGGATCAAAGTTTCACCATGGTAGGGGAAACAAGATCATCCTTATTCCCCTTCATGGTGAACATATTCCTTTATCCTTTAAGCTAGATTTCAAATGTACCAACAACATGGCTGAGTACGAATCCCTAGTGATAGGCATCTAAACTACATTAACCTTGGGAGTCAAAATGATCAACACATTTGGTGACTCCCAACTTGTGGTAAATCAAATCAATGGCTCTTATCAATACAAGAATGATTTTGTACAACTTTACAAATAATTATTTGATGTACTCATAGAATCATTTAAACACTACCATATATAAACTACTCTATGATCTACAAATAAGTTTATAATATGATGGCTTCCTTTGCTTTTTAGATCCCATCTACACCCTCTAAATCTAAGTTATCTATCTTTATCCACTAGCTTACCTAGACCTCTTATGAAAAATTAGACTCTCCCACCATATTGAATGTAGAGTAGACCCAACCTAACCTTTGGTATTGACATACCTTTGACTATCTCAACCTTTCCATCATTCCTTCTAGTCTTTCTAGAAATGATCAATGAGCATTTATCCATAGTACCTCACATTATACCATACTGAGGGGAATTATTTATAAACTAGGTTTTGATGGTCTCCTCTTTATTGCCTATGTAGTGATGAAGCCTCTCATTTTATCATAGAAATGTGTGATGGGATATGTGGGGGATACTTTAGTGGTTTAGCCATCACTAAACACATCCTTCACCTTGGCTATTATTGACCCACCCTTAACCAATATTGTTGTCATTATGTGAAAAAGTGTGTTAATTATCATCAACACACTAATTTACATCATGTACTTATTCATAGTCTTCATGTATCCATATATTTATGGGCCTTCTCATAATGGGGTTTGGACCTTATTGGTGAAATTAACCCCCATTATTCATAGAAACATCATTCCATCATCATTGCGATAGAATATTTTACCAATGAGGTAGAGGATATTCCTCTTGTCTCAACCAAAGCCAAAAATATTATTGAATTTATCAACCATCATATCATCTATCATTTCGGTGTTCCTCACAAAATTATCACCAACAATGAAAAATCTTTAAAAATAATAATTAAAAGGTCTTTGTGATGCATTTGGTATCAATCTAAGTTTCGCATCACCCTATTATCTACAAGCGAATGGACATGTAAAATCCTCTAACAAAACTCTCAATAACATGCTAACTAAAATGGTTAATGTCTTTAGTTAGGACTAGCATTTACCATCCCCTTCACCTTATGGGCATATCCTACTAACATTTATACCCCTATAAGTGATACCCCTTCTCTCTAATTTTTGGAGTAAAGACTATCTTGCCTCTCAAAGTTTAAATTCCTTATTTTTGCATATGCCAATAATATCTCATCTATGATATCGATTATCATAAAGAACATTTATCATAACTTGAGCTACTTTATGAACATCATTTAGAAACACTCACTCATCTTCATATCTATCAATAACAAATCAAATGTACTTATAACAAACACCTTAAAGTATGAGAATTCAATATCAGAGACCTTATCCTAAAGGAAAACCAATACAGATAAAAGAAAGTGGGGCAAGTTTTCTTTCAATTGACTTAGACCTTATATCATAATGCACAAGTATGTATAAAGAGATTACAAGTTTTTCTCTCTAAAAGGGAACCTAGAACCTGAGCCCCTCAATGCTTTGCATCTGCATCCTTTCTTTTCTTAAAATAGGATCAAACTCACTTTTTATCTAACTTAAGCTCATCTCTTATTATTTAAACCACATTCATTTCCTTAGTTTAAGGAAAATTGATTAAAGCTAAATCATATGATTATTCATCACAATCATAGCCTATTATTAAACAATGGGTACCATGGCTCTACCCATGGCATGATTCTCATGGTACTTTCTACTCCTATCCTAAGATGGATTCCCATGGTTATTGTCACTTAAACCTCTTTTACACCTAATCAACTTTCTTTTTTTTTTAGTTTTTCCTTCATAAAAGGTGACCCTTTAAACCTATATAATCAAGTCTATGACGTCAAAATTAAACATCAACCAAAAAATCAAAAGAACCCATATGGGTCACTCTATATCACTCATACATTTTTCCTTTGAAGGATAAATCCACAAAACTATCAAATTTATCAACATAAGGTAGACTTCTCCCTTGAAGGATAGCTATCAAAATCCTTAAACAAATCACACAAAACTTAGATCACTCACTAGAAAGATGGCTAGGTAAAGCATTTTCAAAATCATATCAATTTCTTGGAAGTTTCCCACATTAATCATATTTCCAAACCTCTCAAAATCATAAAAACATATCAAAAAACCCATTATCAGACATCAAAAATATCAAATTAATTGTGAAATCCACAATTAGCTTTCATAATTAGACTTATTGCATTGATAAGTATACACCTTATATGACATAGAATTGTTTATAATAACTCTTTATAAACCTCTAAATATGCAAGCTAGTCTCCCAAGAAGGTTCCATTTTCATCTCCTTCCCCTTGTTACACTCTATAAGCAAGGGATTTTGAGCTTACTTGACATTATGTGATCAAGACACCTTTTTAACGAACTAATACATCCTAATGGGAAACATCCCAAGGGATCATGTTACTTAGGCCAATTCAAATTTATGTTATTTTATCCCTTACCAAATAAGAAGCATCATGCCTCTTTTTTATTCTCTCATATTGGCTAATACATTCACTTAGACATTTGTCTCTTAATTGTCTTCTCTTCTTCACATCTGATTTTGTTATTTAACTTCCTTTATGTGCTTCACCCTATTCTAAACAAAATGACCCTAATAATAACCATCTCACATAATATCATCATCATATCATAATCATGAACATGCATCATTAACATAATAACCACCTCCATAAACAAATTAATTATCACCATCACAAAGTCATACTCACAAATACAATATCCACCACATGTCTAAATATAAATGAGGAAGAATATACTCATTAAAATTAAGCATGAATTCCATGATGATAACCACATCATAAACATCATCATAAAATCATAAACATCCTACCATTTATCATATTCATATAACTATGATCCATAATCCATAACTATAACAATAATCACATCATAACCTTATCCAACTAAGAATAACTATTAGCCATAACCATGATCATATCAATATCCTAAACATAATCATCTCAAAACATAAAATAAAATGATCACATCCATAAAATAACATAATCATAACATCATAATCATCATCCTAATAATTAATAAATCACATTACCATCACATAATCATATTGGCATTATCATAGTCGTCCATAACCATCACACCAATAACATTAATCCATCCTAAACATCATCATGAACATATATTATAGAGACATATCATCACATGCCTATCTAGGTGAGTCCACATCAACATCATCATGAGCATAACCATAATCAATATGACATCATAAATAATCAACATGAACATCACAACCATGAACCACAAATCATAAAGAAAGGATCGCATCTATATCTCATACATAATCATCATAGTGTATACAAATATGCATGTATCTCAAAATATACATCTCACTACATTGACTCATAGGCTAGTATCAAAATCTTATAGAACATAAAAAATATCATGTCTCATAACAAATCTATGAACCTAGGACACCACTGCCTCCTAAAACATACCCTCATATACCTTCATGTCTACCTGCAGATGCAACCCACTAACCTAGTGTCACCTTGCTAACACCACCTACAATCTTGGACCTATGCTTACCCCATTAGGGATCATCTAGAAAATTCCTAAATATTAATGCCTCATAGTACCACAACTCCTCCAAAATCACTACATATATCTACATTGAGATAGTCCCTATTGTTCCTACCAATGTTGGTACTCCACCTCTTACCTGTTGAAGAGAATATCTCTCCTACATCACCAAGGCTAATTGAGACCTAGACTACTCTCTCTTCCCTATAAAAGTCACCACCTAAATCTATGTTGTTATTAAGGATGCCTATGTTGTATCTAGTACCACTCATGCTTGGTCCCTCTTAGTTGTTATCACCTGTACATCTGGGGCAACCCCGAACATCTAAACCTACTGACTATCTCCTCCTACATCAACAACCATATTCTACTGACCCCCATCCAAAATAACAATATTAGTTGTGGCATAGTGTATTTGATACCATGTAGGGTATCTATCTATAAAACATGTATCATATATTTATAACCTCATGGGTAACTCCTCATGGTCAATGAAATCATGCACTAGCTATGGATTAGGTAGTGGAAACTCTACATCCTCCCTCTTGTATCTTAGGAATGCCCTGAGTATATCTTGCATAAGGATAAACTACCTTCATACATTATAAAATGGAATAAACTCTATCTCTTGATCTTGATAACCATATATCCATCTATATATTTTTAAAGATAGAGATTGCCTCTTATAATGTGCCCATCTTGGAAACCTGACATATGGTCTCCAAATCACATCTCTCATGACTAAGGTATCTAGTCAGCCCCTGTACTAGTCAATGTCATGAGATCCTCCTAGTACTGAGAGGGCATAGTTACCTCTCTACCTCATATATCATAACCTATAATCCATTTTCATAAATACCTCTCATGGCAGTCCCATAGGCCTCAACACCCTGATATGATCATAAGCCCAACAATGAAGAACAAATCTAACACTCATTCTTTATCTCTTATTGGCTCAAAATACCCATAACTCTTGGTGAATTTGAACAAGTAGCATAGGTGACCACATGAACACTATGTGATCCAATCACATCTCCATGAGTACCCCCATTAAAAAATAAGAGAAACTCCCACTGGTAAAATTTGGTAACACATAACATTTCATCACTATCATCATCATCATGAACAACCACCTCACAACCTTATCCCTCTATTATAGTGGCATGTAGTGGAAGCCTCTGGAGTGCCACCTTATAAAATTAAGGTCATATTCATATAATATTTCTATATGTCCATCCCACTCATCACTCTCAATATGGTAAATTAGCTCACCCTAAATGGGTAGTTGCACTATCCTATGGATGTCCTTAGGTAAGATCATCATCTCGCTTGTAAGAAGAAATGATATGGTAGTGGTAGGATCGCATATCTTAATGAGTACCAATAACATCATATAATCTTGAGGTACATGTTGGTAGTACCTCATGTCTCTAAGTCCCACATTCTCCATATGCTCCTAGCCTCCATCAATCATCCCATGTTGGATCTTATCTAGAATCTGGGGCACTCTATCCCTCATATGTATCCTCTCCCATACTTGTAAGGTTTGATAACAAAACAAAAAAATTATTTCACTAACATACTTTTCTTATGAACTCTATCTATCACACTAACCTCCTATTCTATTCAAATTAGACAATTTTCCTACTATAACCCATACCTACAGCTTATCTACAAAGTAAAAACCTTAATCTATCTTATCTAAAATTTCAAACAATCAACCTAAAACCTTCAAGTATTACCTTTCAACCTACAACCTCCACCCATTACCTAACCATTCAACCCTTGACCTTATCTCTTGACAATATCACCATTAATCTTACCTTTGACCTTAAACCCTCATAACTAGTATTAAAACTATAAACCTTAGCTACCTTTCATCGACCGTTGATGATCGACTATTCTTATAGTTGATCATAAATGGTTAGGTGACTAAGCACCAATGATCACCATCATATGGCCTATTAATGGTCAAGTATCAATTGCTAACAGTAGATAATCAATCACTAATGGTTAGTAATGACCAATGATGACCACAAATGATAGTCGATGATCACTATAAAGTGACCATCGATGATCAAACCTAAACCCTACCCTCAATAGTAGTTGTTAAACACCACAACAACTAGTCGCTAAAGTGACCATAGATGAGAAAATATAACCCCCAGTGGCCTTTTTATGTTCACCCTTTTAGGGCTAACATGTGATCGCTAATGGTTAGGCTAAGCATCAATCATGACCTTCAATGATTAATCTTTTAGGGAGTTTTCCCTCTCACACAAAAATTTTCACCCAAACCTAATACAATGGAAAAATCCCTTCTCTATCAACCTTTCCCACCAATGATTTCAACCTTGCCACTTGGCCATTTTAGCCCAAAATATTACATGTTTTATGACAATGTTGATTTGGTAATTTTGACCACACTGACTAAATTGCCAAGTTGAACATTTTGGATTTTTACCACCTTATGCACACCCAACCAACTTATGTTTTCATGAGAGAACTTCCTACCTTAGATACCAACAAAAATATTGACCTTGTCTAGGATACATATGTTTACAATTGTATCCCAACCATCACATACAATCACATGGTCCACTTGTCACTTGTCCTTCTAGTGTTGACCTTTATTTTACCAACCATGTTAACCTAGTCATTATATGATCTTAGCTATCACAATTATCATACTTTGTGTGCATGTTTGCATTTAAATTCCCAACTTAACACCCATTTTATCACCATATTTACCCAATTACAAAACCTGAGCTTAAATTTATTTTACGCCATTGATTCATGATTTCAGGGGGGACACCTCCTCCCATGCTCGAGCTAACCAAACCTTTATCCCACAATCTATTTTTATTTTATAGCTTACTGATAGAAATTTTATAATAAAAAAGGTTAAAATATAGACACTAAAAAACTTTACACAACTGTTCTAGATGTTGAACTAACCCCTAAACCACCTTGAGACCCCTTAGGGACTCTTCCATAACCTTTTGATCATAGACCCTGGGTCAAGCTATTTGCCTAGATAAACTGACTAACTGTAGACACCTAAAATTGGCCACTAATGGCTTCATACCTAACTTTAGAATAATTCTTATCAATCATCAACCATTTAACCTAAGAATTTTTATTAGTCTTGAATTTGGATTTATAACCTTGCATTAAATCAATTTGTCCTATTAAATCAATTAAACAAGGCAAATACACACATTACATTAATCAAAATATAAAAAATGACCAAATGCCTAAAAATAATTAATTAACATATACATCTTAATCAAAATCTATTAGCAAGTTAAATCAATTCCAAATATTAATTAAGCTCACCCATGAGCTAATAAATCAATTACTAAAAAAGAAATTCAAGAGCATCTTAGAACATTTTATAATACACTCATTACCTTTGTGAGTTGTCACTTTTGGAAAATATCTACAAGAATATTCTAGGAATATGTCAAACTCAGCCAAAGTTAATAAACTCAATCATGGTCAGATTTGACCCATTGCAAGGGATTTGAAATCCTATAAAATCAAGCTAGAACATTTCATTTAGAAATCTCAATCAAAAGTAGAGTTATAATGTAGGAATAGATTCATGAAGCTAAAAGCCTAGTGTTATAATGTTAAAATTGAGCCAAGCTATATCGATCAAGCCAAGCATTCAATAATGTTGAAAAGAGGAGATGATGTTAGCCATATTTCATTGATAAATACTTCTTATGCATAAACTAAGTAAGCTAAATGAATAAATCATTTGGAGCTCTCAAGGAAGGTAAAGATTGTTGTTCTTTGTATTTTAGTTGGGTTTTCAATTATTGTTTGTTCATTAAACTTCCCCTAAGATTTAGGATTAGAGATGTTAGTGTGTTAGTTTGTTGATTTCATGGTTTTATGGACTAAAACTTGATCTAACCTCCTCTCTTTGTCAAATTTCTATTATCATAAATGGCACACCTGGTGGGACATGATTGTGCATCCCATATCTTTAAATAAAAATGGATGTTAAAATAGCTCTATTTTTTTTATATTTTTTCAGTTTGTTTCTAATTTTTTTTGAAGATGTTCTTACTAGTTTCATATTAATTATCTAGAAAGTTCATTAAAATATAAATTGTATTTTAAAATTTATGACTCTTTTAGTGACTATCACTTTTCATTTATTAATTATCTGGTAAAAATGGTTAGTATAGAGCTAATAATTTTTTTTATTCATGGGTTTGACCTTAATTTTTTTAGAGAGGTGCACCCTAGACCTATAAATAACCTAAATAAATTTAGTGAAAAATGAATGTATATTTTAAAATTTATGGTTAAATTATTTATGATAGATTTTTATGATTTATGTGTTTGATTTTCTTTGTTTTAACCTTCTAACTTGTTATTTACATGTTTCATAGGTTTATTTTATTTTTTGAGATTTTTTGAGTTGTTTATAGACATTTTTGCTAACCATTTCCTAACATAACATGTTTATCTTTTAGTTTTTTGCCTTTAGGTCAACAGGTCATCATTGACAGTCTTTAGTGACCAATGAAGATTTTAATTAAATCCCAAACCTAAGAGAAAAAAATTAAATCTCATTTTCTAACACTTGAAAGTGATTTTAAGCATGGGGTTACTCTCTTCTTTTTTTCAAGAGACAAAAAAACATTTGAAGACAAAATTGTTTTATTTGACTAATAAATACTTCAATTTGGGTTTAAAATGAATTAGTCAAATCTTTCACACTTTTATTTTGGCTTCAAAAAAACTAGTCATATCTCACACATTTAGATCATTGGGATTAGAAAAAACATAGATGTTTTATATCAAGTTGTACTTATGAAAATCCTTTCAATTGGCTCTAAACATAATCCAAACATTTCAATTTATGTCTAAACAATCAACCTAATCAAATATTAACATATTGTCAACTTGTTTACATCATCTATTTGGGGTCTAAAAAGAACTTAATTTTTTTTTATGCCATGGATATTTATCAAGCTTTTGCAAGTTCAATAAAATCTAAAGGGGCCAAACTTCATAACACATTTTTTTTGGTACCTTAAAATGAACTTAACATCATATTAGTTTATATGCTTTTTTGAGCAAGTTCATTTTCATGCAATTTGTTTGTTGATTGTTTGTTTAGAAAAAAAGGGAGTTGTGCATGTATGCTCTCCCATCTGTCTTCTTAAGATAACTTTTGGGATCAAAAGAACCAACTTCGTTACAAAGTGCCTTAGTGTAAATGCATAGAATATAAGTTGTTAAGGATTTACCCAAGACTCACATGGTTTGGGTGACCTAGAAATAACATTAAAATCTCTTCCACTTAGCTTTTATTTCATTACATCATAGCTTATGAGGAGGACTTCATTACCTCCCACAAAATCTATAGGGAAGCTTTGACCCAGGGTTTCATCTCCTAGTATTGACTTCATCACCCCCACTAGGATCAAAGGTTTGAATAGTTAAATCACCTTTTAGTGTTGGGTTTGAGAACCAATACATATTTGCACATTAGACATCACACTATACTGAGCAAGTGTTCGATGTAGTGGTTACAAAAAAACCAAGACCCTTTTGCAACAAGCCAAGTGTCGTGGATACCTAATTGAAGTGCACTTATTTTACATCATTTGGAATGAATTTAATTATGAAATTGATCCATCTAGAACATTCAAAAAATAATTAGTTTTAGTCAACCCCACATTTCCATACCCTTGCTAAGATTTGGATGATTATACTTAGTGCATTTTGGTCATTTTTGCTTGGTGTGTTTTGAGACTAAAACTTGTTTATTTGTTTATAACCATGTCAAAAACTAGTTTGTTTATACATCATTCCTTGATCAAAGAGGCATTATGCTGACCATTTTACACCACACTTATGCCTTACAATTTTTGCTAAATTTATTTATGTGTGTGTTAATTGACTAAAATAGGCAATGTTATGCTACCCAAATCATTATCAAATTTGTGTTTTGGAGTCTTTGAAATAAAACATTGATCACATAATTAGAGCATACTAATGATATTATACTACTCAATTTGTTTCAATACTTATTTGATCATGTATCAATAACCATTGTTTCAAACCAACCAAACCATGTCATGTATGCCATTTGGACAATTTTAATGTGCTACCATGTTGTCCAATCTTGTCTAGCTTTTTTAGTCCAATCATAGTTTTCAACCAATTATTTTTCAATTAAAATTTCCAAGTTTGAATTCAAACTTTGATTGATTTCTATTTAGGCCCTTCTTTATAGGGGTTGATACGCATATCTTTCTCTTTTAGGTTACATAACTTAGGTTAATCGATTTCCCAAATTTGAAAACTATCACTTGTTTGTTTATTTAGCTTATCCTCATCATTGTTTATGCCTTTATTTGGGAAAACACAATCTTTTCACCAGGTGATTTTTTGCCTTATGGCTTATACCAACTGATCAATTTTATGTTTGATTCCATGTGTTGAGTTTCTATCAAAATTATTCCAAACTTGTTAGATTAAATCAAATGAAATCATCTTTTGTTTCAAGTCTAGATTTTAACACCATGTTTGGCCAAAAGTCCTAGAATATCATATTTGTTTGATCCTAGCTTTTGACTCCATGTTTGGACAAAATCCCTAGCAACTCAAATTTTCCCTTTCCTAGTTTAGATCTTGTTTAGAATACTTTAGCCAAGACTTTGACATGTTATTTTTATTTAGACACTTGATCTTTTATGTGTATGACATTTGACGTTAGACATTTGAATCTAAAATATTTTATATTATGTTCTAGCATAAATCATTTTGTAGATATACCTCTATTTTTAGACCACATTAGAGATACAACTCCACTTTTGACCAAGTTAGACCAAGTTTTGAGCCTTTTGTCCTTTGGACATAGTTTTTCAAAGTTTGTATAACTCTAAGCCTTATCATTTTTAGATATTTATTCATTGATATGGATATGTCTAGCTACACTTATAGTGGAGGCATGCACAATCCAAACTATGATATAATGGCCACACAAAATTGCTTTGATTTTTATGGCTTTATTCAAGACCCCTTTGATGACAATATGGTTTATGAGATGGAAGTTTATCCACCTTACATGAATCAAATTGAGGACCAAAGTCAAGACCTCAATTGGGATGATATGTTTAGTGAGGAGGAATTGGGTACAAACCTCTACAATGATTATATTATTTAGGAGATGGATCCATACCCTCCTTATAATAATCAATATAGGGAACAAAGGCAAGGACCAGATTATAATAGAACTCAAGACCCTGACTAGGATGATATGGTTTATGATGAGGACTTATATGCTTTGGCTTATGTAGGCAATCAAGATCCATGATTCCCTACCATTTCTATTATAAGACCTTATCCTTTAGCTTGTGTGAGAAATTAAACTCCATAGTTCCCACCCATTATCCAATTGATGGTCATTCCTCATCTAGTGACTATCATTCCCCACTTTAAAAATCCCTAGCCAATCCAACCCAAATATCAATAAATCCAATTACGATCCCAACCAATCATTTAGTCTAAACCTCATCATAAAAACCAAGGTGGTGAAAAACCAAGGTGGAGTCAAAACCTATCATGTCAAAATATGCCCATGTAAATATGTCAATAAATTCCCTCAAAAGGTTTGTAAGGACTTCATGTTCCTTCTTAGTAATGGATGCACCAAGATTTATCCACTTTGGGTCATATGGGGACCTAATATTCACCTATATTTTGTCCTATACTAGAAGGTTCAAACCATTTTCAAAGATAGTGGGTAATTATCTAAATTGATTTGTGATATTAGAGTCCTCTATTAGGACTAGCTCTTTGAGTTCCCTTAGGCATGATGAATTAGAGTCCCCCAATGGGAGGCTTCAGCATGTAACAAAAAATATTAGAAACTCCTAAATTATTCAATCAAAAGCTTATTTTTCTTTAAAAATAAACTCAGACTCATAGATAAGTTCATCACTGGTGGTTTCTTGAGCTATACTTGATTAAGGTTGAACACCCCTATCTAATGGCACCTAAAACATGTTTTCACCATTAGATTGGCCTTTGTATCTAATTTTTCCTTGGTAAGAAAGTGCCTCAAATATATTTTTACTTTGGGGCCTCAATGTTTTATTTATTTTATTTTGGCTAAGGGTGTTCATCTACTCTCTAAAATAGGCTTCAGGATCTAACTTGATTGAGAACCTTGATTTATGGTCCCCCAATAGAACATTATCTCTAAGGCCCAGAAAATCATAGAAAGCCTAGTCATTTTGAAACTCATCCATCAAAACATTTTATTCTTGTTGGTCATAATCTATTAGTTAGGTATAATACAATGTAAATGGGTTATGATGAATGACTAGTCTAAGGGCACAAATAGAATGAGGGTTAAATATGTTGGTCTTGGTTAGGTTATAAAAAATGCTATGATCAAACTCTACTTCATTTCCAACATCATCATCACTAGTTGATGGTGCTGGAACATGATTAAGATACATGGGGTCACCCCCAAGTAGTTTAAATCTAAGTCTATAGGGCCCTTTGTATCTAGTCATAGAAATAGGATCAAGTGTTCCTTCTTGATTTGGTCTAAGGATTCCTCCTTCATAGTCTTGATTCCTCATGATCCTATTGGGAATAACATAAATTTTATTCTCATAACAATCATTCCACTTGTCATTGTATAACCATGATTCATATCCTTCAAGAGGGTCCTATTCTAGGCCAGATGATATTATAAATTTGATGCATCCTATACTATACTTTTTACCTTTTCCCTTTTATTGCTATTCTAGACAAAGTGGCATGGATTTAGGTCTTCCAAAGGACTTTGAGTTATATGGAAGGTTTTCAATGTGGAATGTATCATGGTTCAAATACTCTCTTGAGACATTAGGTGAGATGGTATAATGATCAGATATTTGAAGAGGTGGCATGTGGGAAAAGGAATCAAAAGTATTAGGATCAATGTAGTTATCTTGTAAAAAATCAAGGAGTATTGCCTTTCCCTTATCCTTTTTGACCACTAGAATTATGTCAAAAAAATAGATATAACTTTTAAACTTGACCTCTACGTATTTATAGTACTCATATGGATGTAAATATCCTAGTATACAAACTTCCATCCTTGAATGGGAGAACTTAATACATTGATACAACATTGATGGGACATCATGAATTTCATGAAACCAAGGTCTACCCAAAAGCATATTGTATGAAAAATTGAGATCTAGAACATGGAAAAGTGTGTCATCAGTCAAGTACCCAAGGATAATTAGTAAATAGATGGTGCCTTGTGATTATCATTCCTCATTGTTGTAGGCTCTAATGGTTATCATTTATTCTTGAAGATCTACCATTATGTACTTGATAAGATTGATGAACTTTAGAGACACTATGTTTAGACTTGATCCATTGTTTATAAGGACATGTTTCACTTTGTGCTACTTTATGCTAGCTTTGATGTACAATGGATGATTATTAAATGGGCCAAAGGATGACATATCACTTTATTTGAAAGTGACTTATTGGGCTAGAGCTAGGTGTCCAACCAAACCTTGGAATTTTTTAGGGGATATGTCACTTGAAATCATGTATTAGCTGAGGAAATCATTTAAGATGTTTTTTTAGATTGTTGATGTACACAATAAATCTAAAATGTATATCGATGTTGTCATCTTTTGTAATTATTCCACAATGTCAAACTTTTTTTCTTATTCAGTGTTAAGTGGCTTATTCTGAGGTAGAATGGTTGGTTGGGTGATGGGTGAAATGGCAGATGATTATGGACATAGGATGGTAATCTTTAACCTTTGAGTTGTGATTTTACAATCAAGATTAAACACAAGACCAAGGTTACTAACAAATGATGGTGATGATGGGGGACCAAATAGGATAAGTCTTGGTTATTGGTACACTTATGTGTGGTCGTGAGGCAATGATGAGTTATTGGTATAGGATCCAAAATTAGTAATCCTTAGTTGCTAGTACACATATATATGGTCCTAGGTCAAGGAAGTATTATCAATGTGAGTTGGTTGATCTACATTATTTAGCAAAGGTCTTGATTAATTGGTATTTGGTATCAGATTGATGGAGATGGTGTTAACATGACCTCCTAAAATATAAACTACAGCCCTTTTATAGTCATGTGTAGTTGCATGGCAGGTCTATTAGTTGTTGTCATTCTAACCATGTTTCTATCCATTGTTTGGATGTTATTGGTTCTATTCTTAGTGATTCTATTGATTTTGTTGGTTCAGCCTTGGTTGTTGAAACTATTGTTATTGGTTTTGTATTGTATATTATTACTATTTTTTCTACTAAAATTGTTTGTTATGCTATAGAAAAGGGTTTTTAAATATTCCAAGGTTCTGATTGGAATTGGAAGCACCACCGTCCAATGTTATTTCCCCATTCTCCAACATATTCTAAATCAAATGTTTGATTTACACATAATGACATAAATTATGCCCATTAACCCAATGATATTCATAGAATTCATTTTGGTGGTACCATTCAAGATAAGGAATGCCCTTGGGATAATGTTTCGGTATAGCCCAACTAATCAGATTAGTGGTAGTGAGGTTTATAAACACATATTCAATAGGTTCTCCAAGGTCACTAAAAATGTGATGAGTAAGCACTATTCTCCTCGGAGGAGGGGCTTGTAATGGATAAGGCTATTACATTTTTTTATGTGGGATTGGGTTTTTGTGCTTGATATATTTGCTAAAAAGGATGTGGGTTAGGCATAATTTTCATATGCTTCATAGGCTGAGTAGATGGTGTTTGAACTTTTTGTACATGTCTTGACTCTATTACTCTATTTCTAATAACATTTTTGTTGTGGTTGAATTGTTTTGGTCTATCATTGTTATTGGTCTGTGTTGGTTGTGATGTTTATTCTTGGATTTGATGCTGGTTTTGGCCATTTCCTTGATTGGTACCTTGGTTTTGATTTGATGAAGTAATATTGATAATACATTTGTTAATAAGGGATTGCTCAATCAATAAACCTTTGATAATGATTTATTTAAACTTATGCACACACTGTAGCTCCAAATGATAGGATATCTCATTGTGAAATTTTGTGGTAAACATAATGGCTAATATTTGTCTAGTAAACTATGAGTGAATTAGCTTGCAAAGGTTTTACATCACTGTAGATAACTTGAAAAACTCTCACCATCCTTCTGATTTTATTGCATCAAGTTGATCAATGAAATCTCATACTTGAGATTTGTGTCCCCGAAAATGTCACTCATTTTAGGGACAACCTATGAACTATTTTGGTTTAACAGACCAAAATCCTCTCCCTTTTTCAAAAAATTGTTCTGAGCATTCAAGTTCTTCATTTTTTAAAGATTTCCCAAAAATCTTCGGACTCTACAGGCTTAATCTATGGACTCAATTCTATGGACTTTGCAGGAAGGAATCTACGGACTCATTTCTATGGACTCTGCCAGTTCTATAGACTCATTTCTATGGACTCTGTAGGCTTAAATCTATGAACTCTATAGATATGTTTCTACAGACTCAACATGATTTAAATCAGCAGGTTAAATAGGTTCAAAGGCTTCTACAGGCAAGTTCAATCAAAAGAACAAGTTTCCAACACTTAGTCATTTTCAAGATTAGTTCAATGCCTTGGTTCAACCAAAAGAGTTCATCGGCAAGCTTCTATGTAGTGTTTAAACCATTGAACCATTGAACTATTAAACCTTGAACCAAAAAGGTTCAAGGGTTCAATGGGTTCAAAGGTTCAACATCATCGGCAAGAGTTAAGCACTTCAACAAAGGTTCAAATTTCAACCACTTCAAGGTTCAACGGCTTCAAAACACTTATCAAAGAAAAGAAGGCTTGAACCATTAAACCGTTGAACCATTGAACCACTTCGGTTCAAAGGTTCAACAGGTTCAATGGTTCAACAGGTTCAATGGCCATATGGTTCAATGCACTTGGTTCAAGAGATAAAAAAGACTTAGTCAAATATAGAGATTGAACTGATTAAACCATTGAACCGTTGAACCAAAGTTGGTTCAATCGGTCAGTTCAATCAGTAGGTTCAAAGAGCTGCCCCAAAGCCAAAGGAAAAAGTGCCTTTGTAGAGGGAAATGAACCAAGCCGAGTGCCCTTTCATAGGGCAGCGAGCAAAGGTAGACATAGGGAATTCCTTTAGAAAAGTTCCCATGGAAAAGTTGTTAAGGATCATTTCCTTCAGACAAAAAGTCTAAAGGAATTCCTTCAGACTTTTGTTCAAAGGAAAAGCCTGAAGAAAAGCTCGCCAAAGGAACTAAAGCCAGAGGCCACCCGAAGGATCCTGAAGGGTAGGTACCCTTGTAGGAGGCTCTTTCCAAGGAAAGTGGACTATTTCTCAAGACCTTGAAGGGCAAGTTCCCTCTGGAAAAGATCAAACCTCAAAGTGCAGCGGAAGCCACCACGTGTCCCTTATAAAGTGTAGTGGAAGCTACCACATGTCCCTTATAAAGTTGAAGTGGAAGCTTCCACGTGTCCCTTATAAAGTCAAAGTGGAAGCTGCCAAGTGTCATTTATCAGGACACAATTTCTAATAAGTTTCAAAACTATGGAATGTGACACGTGTTCTGTTATAACTCAGCGGAAGCTATCAAGTGTCAACATCCACAGTTTCTTCTTTATTTTTTAAGGACTATGGTGGGCCCCAGGTGAGGTGCTAACGTCAAGTAGAGCGTGACAAGTGTCTACGTCCATGTGGATCCAAAAGAGTCTTGAATGTTTCTACATTATTTTTAGGAGCTCGATAGAAGCCACCACATGTCATCTTCCATAGGACTCTCAAAAGGCACCCAAAGCCTCTATAAGTTGAGTAGATGTTGCCACATGTCCTCACCTATTTCACAGTGGAATGAGCCATGTGTCACTTGTTGAGATCAGTGGAAAGTAGCCAGAGCAAGTGAGAAAGACACGAAGGAAAGCTAAGGAGGATGAAGAGCACACATCCATCAAATTTAGGGCAACCAACTAGCTGTTGGCTTTCAAAAAATGACAAACCTGAACACGTCAAATTTATGGCAATGAAATAACTATTGATCCTTGTAGGCTTAAGCACAGACCCTATGAACAAATTCAGCAATCGGCCAAAGAGATAGCATAAGGGCTTAGATCACACAGATAAGGATGAAATATAGCCAGGAAAGGGGGAACGATGGAGAAAGATCAGAAATATCCATGCATGGGATATGTTTCTAAAAGGTGAAGTAGTCCACTAGGTGGACATCAGAGAGCATGAATATTCAATGGCATGGCTTATTTTTTGCATTGAGTAAAGCACATAATTGTGCACACATTAGGAAACACATCAGGAGGCCCATATTAAAAATTGATGCTTGATTCCAGCATAGCCCATGGATAGAATTTAAAATGCATTAAAGGTATTGAATGCATTGTAGGCCTTTTTTGTGAAACAAAGCACTGAAGTCTTTCTTGGAGCACTATATATTGGACTCTCTTTTATTTTTTTAGGATATCTCTCTCTATTATCAAAAAAAAACTCTACCCAAATTGAAAGGCATTAATGAGACTTTGAGCTTAGATTGTTGATCATATTTCATTATTTAAATAAGAAAATAAGTGACTTTTTAGACTTTGTGTTGGAATAGCTTGGTTGTTGGGGAAATTTTTCTTATGTCTATTTCCTTAATACATTTTTTTTCCATTTAATTGAATAAGCAGAATTAGTGAAAATAATCAGAAAGGTGTCCTAAAGCCAATTGTGGAGAGACTTTGTGCCCCCACAATTGCCGTTAGTGTGTTATCTTTCTATTCTTGTGTAAAGGATCTTGGGATGACTTTGTGCCCTTATTATCTTTCATATTTTGTTTCTATGTAAAGGACCTTGGGATGACTTTGTGCCCTCATTATCCTTTATATCTCTCTCTTGGGTAGTTGAGGTGGAGACTTTGTGCTACATCTTAGTCTGCTGGTTACTACACCTTTGGTTACCAATTACTTGTCACTATCTGAAAGAACTCTTGTTGTTTCCTGCAAGATCACTTCTAAAATAAGAGAAGTGCCTTCAGTGTTTTCACCAAGATTTTCTCCTCTGTTTGTTAACATCATCTCTAAAAATAGAGAGACGGATGGTTTATCCTACCTTTGAGTGTTATTTTTTGCTTATATATATAGTATATAGCTCCTGCATATTTATAGGGAACCTCCCCTTGATGAGAGGAGAGATTTATCCCCTTTTGATGTAGTAAACATGCACATTTGGTCAACTAATCTCCCTATGCTATGGTTAAAGAGACCTATTTTTCTCATCAGTTAGCTGGTGAAAAAATATTAACCCAATAGTTTTTGGTGACTCTGCTAGGGACATAGTAATTTTGTGTAATTTGAAGCCTCAAGCTTAAGATTGAAACATCACCTATGTCTTACCGATTATCATTATAACCTTATCTATTTATGCCAAATGGGATAGAATGCATAGTTTAAAGCCTCAAGCTTCAAGCTAAAGCAGGGCTAGTTCTTTCTCATTTTTGTTCTACAATCTGACAGATCCATGGTATATATGAAGCCACAGGGCTAAAGGTATTGTTGACCTTGTATTCGATTTGGTATAGAAAAGTAATTTTGATCTATTTCTTTCACCATCTCACCTCCAATGAATTAGGAGCTTTCCTCATACTAAAGTCAAATCTCCATTACCGGGCAAAGCCTCCATTTCCACTATTAATAAAGCTTTGTCAATACTTACCCCTCTAAGATTTATTATTCCACCTTTCCATAGTCATACAATGGCAGTTCAAGGTCCTTAGGGTAACTCTTTTGTTCCATTCAATTTAACTCCACCTCTACATGAGCTACCATGCAGTTTAAGGAAAAATTTCCCCAAGTTCTATGGTGATGGGAAAGTTCATCCTGATAAACATATTGTAGCCTTCAGCATAGCCTATGGCATAATAGGTGTGGAGTATGAGGATGTAGTAGTCAGGATATTTGTGAAAACTTTATAAGGTGCTATTATAGACTGGTTTTATCATTTGCAGGCCTAGACTGTGACTGATTAGAACACTCTCAAAGCCAAATTTGAAGCCAAATTCAAGCCTACAGAAGATGTGCATGCCCTGTTGGCTCAACTCACACAGATGAAGAAAGAACCTCATGAACCAATGAGGGATTTCATATCTAAGTTCAAAAAATTGAGGAAAAAGATTCTTGTAATTGCTCAACCAACACCTAAAAACCTCAAATGTTTCTTCATCAACTCTCAGCTGCCTGCAGTGAGTTTTCTACTGAGACGTGCTGGCCAAATAGACCTTGCTACAGCTCAAGATTTGGCTACTGAGGTAGAAGATGACCTTATCTTGGAAAGAAAGCTAATGAGAGATCCTAATAGAGGTAAATCTTCTTCAGCTTCTGAATATCCATCTATAGGTACCACTGATCTAATGGTGTAGAAGTTAGCACATGAGTTGTTAGCTCTAAAGAAGCAAATAGTGTAAGGGATATCTTTAGCTCCTTCATATAGAGATATGCCAAGGAGTACATTCCCTAATTAGTCATACCAAGGTAATGTTACCAGGAATCAAGGATAGCCAAATCATCTTCCTCCCCCATAGGAGAAACTTGCCATTGAAGCACCCCCAACCAATTCAATAATTGGATATCTCGAAATGGAATCTGATTTCTCTTTCCAACCTAAATTGAACTAAGAAAATGATGTTAATCTCTTCACTAAGGAAGAATAAGAATTAGCTGGTGACTCCAACATTGGTTTCCTAAATTACCAGGATGAACTCAGAGGTAAAGGTGAAGTAGTTGATGGATCATATGTTGTATTCACCTGGTCTAAGAACTAGTCAACCCAACAATCTGATAAAGGGAAGACAAAAGAGCAACCTCAACTAGCAATTTCAATTACTAGGCATGGAACCACTATGCCTTTTTAGCCAAAGGACCCAGTGATTTTAGGAAATTTAAGTACATCAAGCATTCCTCCACCTTCTACTTCAATTTTGCATACTAGTACCACCCCTCCTAAAAACTAGAAATATGAACTCCATTCCTCTATTCCTAGTCCATTTCAGTCATTTGACATAATTGACCATGTCAAGAAGACCAAAATTTAAATGTCTGAATTTGAATTCTTGCAATCCAATCTCGAGCAGTTAGATATGTTAGTTTAGTGTATGAAGAATAAAGCCATCCCTACAAGACAAGATGTTAAAAAGGTAACTCATGATCCCCCAAGGAACATGTCCATCCCAAAAAATCTTGTCATTACTCCTCTAACTGCCCCTAGGAAAATAGAACCTTTTTATGTTTCCCTATTGATAAATGGTCACAAATTGAGTAATTGCATCATAGACTTAGGTGCATCTAACAACGTCATGCTAGCCAAGGTAGTAGAATCTCTTGGACTCACGCTAACAAAAACCTTTGGGAGATGTTTCTCCATGGAAAACAAATAAGTACCTCTACTGGGACAAATCAAAGATGCCTAATTTACATTTGCAACATTCCCAAACAAAAGAATCAAGATGATAGTCCTGGTGGTTGATGTTCTAGCCTCATACAACATTCTTCTAAGATGAAATTTTTGCAAAGACATTGGAGGAGAATTGAGCATGGACCTATCTGAAGTGAGGATCCCTATCAAAGGCATCATGCAAAAGCTGCTTCTTGAAAAGGAATCAAAATTTATTGTCACTCAAACATCAGCCCCTGAAGCTCAAATTTTGTTTGAATCTTCAGGCATGGGTAATTACTTCTTAACCACAGAGGATATTCATGTTTCAGCAGATGAAATTCCTATAGGTGATGATCTAGGAATCAACTCAGATGAGACATCAGAAGAATTGGTAGGATGCAGTATAGATGAAAAATAATTCCCCCTTCCAAGCAAGGAGAAATCTAAGAAAAGATCAATTTTTGATGATGTTTGGATCCTAGAATTTGATGGCAACAATTCTTCTACTAGCTTAGGGGCTGGGATTGTGTTGATATTTCCTCAAGGAGATATTTTTCCTTCTTCATACAAGTTACAGTTTAGTAACACCAACAACACAACTGAGTACAAATCTCTATTTCTTGGATTGAAGGTTGCTCGAGATAAAGGCATTAAACTCCTTCATACCAAAGGAGATGCTGAACTAGTGGTTTGTCAGGTAAGGAACCTATATCAAACCAAAAATGAGAGATTACGTCATTACTGCAATCTAGTCTAGGATCAAATTGAAAGCTTTGATGCTTTCAACATCTCTACCATACCTCGGGAATTTAATGACCGAGCTGATGCACTGGCTGTTTTAGCAACTCTCTTAGTTCCTCACCTAGACTTTAAAAGAAATAGGTACACTATCAAATTGGTCTTTTGACCAAGTGTGCCTGATAATGCCAATCATTGGCAAGTGTTCAATGGTGACAACCAAATCATCACCTTTTTGGAACAAAAAGATAGCTTCAAATAGCTTCACTTTGAAGGCAGCAAGCTCTAGAAACTTGAATCAACTCTTGAAATGAATTCAGATGCAGGTGAAGAATATCTACAACTAAAAGGGAATAAAATTCCCAAAGGATTGGTTTCTCTTGAGAAACTATTTGACAAGCATGACATGTTCATCAAATAGCAATAAATGGATTCAAGCTCCTCTCAGGGGTTTGATCAGATAAATTTGGGTACCAAGAAAAATCCCAAGATGGTGAACATTGGGAAGTGTTGTACTCTGGAGGAGAAACTCAAATTTACTGACCTACTTTACCATTACATGGATGTTTTAGCGTACTCTTATGATGATCTAAAGTCACTCAGGCCTGAGGAAATTCACCATGAAATTCCTCTCAAGGATGATTCGATGCCTTACAAGCAAAAATCTTGGTAGTATAATCCAAAGATATTAGGTACTATTCTATCTAAGATACAAAAAATGTTGAATGCTAGGATAATTTTCCCAATCCATCATTCCACATGGATTGCCAACATAGTCGTTGTGAGGAAGAAGAATGGCAAAATTTGCATCTATGTGGATTTCAGGAATCTGAATTAGTCATCTTTAAAGGATAACTATCATTTGCCCATCATAGATCAAGTGCTCTAGATAGTGACCAGCTCAGAGATGTTATCAATGCTAGATGGCTTCTTAGGATACAATCAAGTTGAAGTTAGTGAAGGAGACCAACACAAGACTGCCTTCACCACACCTTGGGGCATGTTTGCATATAAAAGGATGCCTTTTGGCTTGATAAATGTTGGCACCACCTTTCAGAGAGAAATAGACCTTGCTTTCAAGGATGAGATGGGTAAGTTCATTATAGTTTATCTTGATGACTTCATTTTTTCTAAGCATCACCTGGATCATATACGCCACTTACAACAAGTGCTAGAGCACTGCTATTAGAATGGCATTTCCTTGAACCCCAAGAAGTTAGTTTTTGGAGTAATAGAGGGGAAACTTCTTAGACACATTGTGTCTAAAAGGAGGCATAAAGATTGACTCATATAGAGTCAAGTCTATCCAAGAGCTTACCTTGCCTACAAGTAAAAATACTATTCATTCTTTCTTCATAAAGATGAATTTTTTATGAAGATTCATTCCTAAGTTTGTTGAGAAGACTCGTCATATTGTGAACATGATGAAGGGAAAGGCCACCTTTAGCTAGACTAAAGAAGGCAAGTCAACATTTGAGGATATCAAGACTGCCATTACCCATGCCCCAATTCTAGTTTGTCCAGACTACAACAAAGAGTTCATCATATATAGTTATGCTTTTAAACACACACTTTCAACACTTCTGGTTCAAAAAAATAAAGAAGGTATGGAATCTCCCATTTCTTTCATGAGCTACCCTCTTAAATCTCATGCGCTGAAGAACTCAAACATGGAGAAGCATGCTTATGAAGTGGTGAAGGCAGTCAAGCATTTTCGCTTCTACATCTTGAATTCTCACACTACTACCTTGGTTCCTGATACCATGGTCAAATCCATACTAACTCAATAGGAGTTTGAGATGAAAAGAGGCAATTGGATTGCAAAGGTCTAGGAGTTTGATCTAGTCATCAAGCCAACAAAGCTGGCATGGGGAAAAGGCCTATGCCAATTAATTACTAATAACAAACCAAAAGAAACAGAGCATGAAGAAGTAGAGGATGAAGACATGTCAAGAGTCCTCTTTGTCTTCACCATGAATGAGTAGTATTCAAGTATTATTCATTTCCTTACCTATGGTGAGTGTCCTACCCACCTGTCTTGTAAAGAAAGGAGGACTGTTAAACTAAAAGCTTCCAATTTTATCCTTTGGGACAACGGCCTATACAAGAGGAGCCTTGATGGAGTTTTCCTTCGATGTGTGGACAAGGAAAAACAAAGCCAACTTTTGGAATCCTTCCACAATCTAGCCTATCAAGGACATTTTTTTGTGCTTATAACTACCCACAAGATTCTAAGAGCTAGGTATTACTGGCCTACTCTTTTTCAAGATGCATATAAGTGGGTAAGGAAATGTGAACTATGCCAGTAGTTTGTTGGAAGACCCAAGTTGGCTGCCCTACCTCTAATGCTAGTGGTGATAGAAGAGCCATTTTAGATATGGGCAATTAATTTCATTGGTGTTGTAAACTCATCTTCAAGTGCTAGACATGATTATGTCCTCACAACCATAGACTACTTCACCAAGTGGGTGGAAGCTATCCCAACCAAGCATGCTACTTCAGAAGTAGTGTGTAATTTCCTCAAGGAGAATATCATTTCCAAGTTTGGGGTTCCAATCAAGATTATCATAGATAATGCAGCTTATTTCACTTCCTAGGAGATTACTCAGTTCTATTTTTACTATGGGATCACCCTCTCCCACTCTTCTGATTACTTTCCACAAGGGATTGGCCAAATAGAATTGAGCAATAAGAACCTGGTGACCATCATTAGGAAGATGGTAGATGACAACCAACGAACCTAGCACAAAGCATTATTTGATGCTTTATGGGCAGATAGAATTATTCCCAAAAGGGTGATAGGTATGTCACCTTTCCAACTTCTGTATGGTCTCAATGTAGAGATACCAATCACCCTAAAATTACCAGCATTAAAGTTGGCTAAGGCAATCTAAGATCAGACATATGAAAGCTCCATCGACAAGAGGATCATGTGCTTAACTGATCTAAATGAGTAGTGAACTATGGTGGTGGACTGAATTACTTTACATCAAAGTCTAGTGAAGAAGCTATTCAACTAGAAAGCAAAAGCCCATAATTTTTAGATTGGTGATCAAGTCCTGTTGTGGGATAAAAGGAGAGAACCAAAGGGGATGCATGGGAAATTTGATTCCCTATGGAGAGGCCCATTTACTATTCATCAACTCAATGGTGAAAATAGTTTCTTGCTAAAATATCAAGATGGTATGCCCTTTTCATTGCCTCAAAGTGGGCAAATCTGTAAAGTATCGGATAAGATCAACTTGTACATATGTATATTTATATAGTCTTTAGTTCTATTTTTGTGATTTTCATTTTCATTTTTGGAGCCTTTATTTTTGGGTAGCATGACTCCATGGCCCAATGGCATATTTCAAGGCACTGGAGATTCTGGTTTCTACTCCCCTCAGCTGTTCCAAGTTTTCAACTGAAGGAAGTTCCCCAACTAGAGCCAGCTATTGTCCCCAAAAATGTCACTCATTTTAGGGACAACCTATGAACTATTTTGGTTCAATAGACCAAAATCCTCTCTCCCCTTTTAAAAAAAATGATCTAAGCATTCAAGTTCTTAATTTTTCAAAGCTTTCCCAGAAATCTATAGATTTTATAGGCTTAAATCTATGGACTCAGTTCTACAGACTTTGCAAGAAGGAATCTACAAACTCATTTCTATGGACTCCACCAATTATACAGACTCATTTCTACAAAATCTATAGGCTTAAATCTATGAACTCTGTAGATATATTTCTATGGACTCAACATGCTTGAAATCAGTAGGTTCAATAGGTTCAAAGGCTTTTACAGGTGAGTTTAATCAAAAGAACAAGTTTCTAACACTTAGTCATTTTAAGGATTGGTTTAATGCCTTGGTTCAACCAAAAGAGTTCATCGCAAGCTTCTATGTAGTGTTTGAACCATTGAACCATTGAAACATTGAACCTTGAACCAAAAAGGTTCAAGGGTTCAATGGGTTCAAAGGTTCAACGTCATCGGCAAGAGTTAAGTGCTTTGGCAAAGGTTCAAAGTTCAACTACTTCAAGGTTCATTGGCTTCAAAACACTTATCAAAGAAAAGAAGGCTTGAACCATTGAACCGTTGAACCATTAAACCACTTTGGTTCAAAGGTTCAACGGGTTAAATGGTTCAACAGGTTCAATGAGTTAAATGGTTCAATGCATTTGGTTTAAGAGATAAAAAAGACTTACTCAAGTAAAGTGATTAAACCGATTGAACCATTGAACCAAAGTTGGTTCAATCAGTCGGTTCAAGAAGCTATCCCAAAGCCAAAGGAAAAAGTGCCCTTACAGAGGGAAATGAACTAAGTTGAGTGCCCTTGTGGAGGGTAGCGAGCAAAGGTAGACACATGGAATCCCTTTAGAAAAGTTCTCGTAGCAAAGTTGTTAAGGATCATTTCCTTCAGATAAAAAGTTTGAAGGAATTCCTTCAGACTTTTGTCTGAAGGAAAAGCTCAAAGAAAATCCCACTGAAGGAATTAAATCCAAAGGCCACCTGAAGGATCTCGAAGGGTAGGTACCCTTGTGGGAGGCTCTTGCCAAGAAAAGTGGACCGTTTCTCAAGACCCCAAAGGGAAAGTTACCTTTGAAAAAGATCAAACCTCAAAGTGCAGCATAAGCCACCACATGTCCCTTATAAAGTATAGTGGAAGCTACCACATGTCCCTTATAAAGTTGAGTGGAAGCTACCATGTGTCCCTTACAAATTTGAAGTGGAAGCTGCCAAGTGTCATCTACCAAGACACAGTTTCTAATAAGTTTCAAAACTATAGATCATGCCATGTGTTCTATTATAACTTAGTAAAAGATGCCAAGTGTCAACATCCATAGTTTCTTCTTTGTTTCTTAAGGACTATGGTGGGCCCCAGGTCAGGTGCTAAGGTCAAGTGGAGTGTGATAAGTGTCTACATCCATGTGGATCCAAAAGAGTCCTGAATGTTTCTATAGTGTTTCTAGGAGCTCGGTGGAAGCCACCACGTGTCATCTTCTGTAGGACTCTCAAAAGGCACCCAAAGCCTCTATAATTTGAGAAGATGTTGCCACATGTCCTTGCCTATTTCACAATAGAATGTGCCATGTGTCACTTGCTGAGATCAGCAAAAAGTGGCCAAAACAAGCAAGAAAGACATGAAGGAATAGCTAAGAAGGATGATGAGCCCATAGCCGTCAAATTTAGGGTAACCAAATAGCTGTTGGATTTTAAACAATGATGGACCTGAACATGTCAAATTTATGGCAATGAAATAACTATTGATCCTTACAGGCTTAAGCATAGACCCTATGAACAAATTTAGTGATTAGCCAAAGAGATAGCCTGAGGGCTTAGATCACACAGATAAGGATAAAATACAGCTAGGAAAAGGGGAACGATGGAGAAACATAAAAAATATCCATGCATGGATATGTTTCTAGAAGGTGAAGCAGTCCACCAGGTGGACATCAGAGAGCATGAGCATTCAATGGCACAGCCTATTTTTTTGCATTAGGTAAATCAAACAGCTATGCACATATCAAGAAACACATCAAGCGGCCCATATTAAAAATTGATGCTCGATTCTAGCATAGCCCATGGATAGAATTTAAAATGCATTAAAGGCATTGAATGCATCGTATGCCATTTTTGTGAAATAAAGTGCCCAAGTCTTTCTTGGATCACTATATATTGGACTCTCTCTTATTCTTTTAGGATATCTCTCTCTGTTATCAAAAACAAAACTCTGCCTAAATTGAAAGGCATTACTGAGACTCTGAGCTCAGATTGTTGATCATATTTTGTTATTTGAATAAGAAAACAAGTGAATTTTTAGACTTTGTGTTGGAATAGCTTGGTTGTTGGGGAAATTGTTCTTATGTCTGTTTCCTTAATACATTTTTTGTCCATTTAATTGAATAAGCAGAATTAGTGAAAATAATTAGAAAGGTGTCCTGAAGCCAACTATGGAGAGACTTTGTGCCCCCACAATGGCCTTTAGTGTGTTTTATTTCTATTCATGTGTAAAGGATCTTGGGATGACTTTGTGCCCTCATTATCCTTTGTATTTTATTTATGTGTAAAGGACCTTGGGATGACTTTGTGCCCTCATTATCCTTCGTATCTCACTCTTGGGAAGTTGAGGTGGAGACTTTGTGCTACATCTCAGTCTATTGGTTACTACGCCTTTGGTTACCAATTACTTGTCACTATATAAAATAACTCCTATTGTTTCCTACAAGATCACTTTTGAAAGAAGAGAAGTGCCATTAGTGTTTTCACCAAGATTTTCTCCTCTATTTGTTAACATCATCTCTAAAAAAAGAGAGATGGATGGTTTATCCTACCCTTGAGTGTTAGTTTTTGCTTATATATATAATATATAGCTCCTGCATATTTATAGGGAACCTCCCCTTGATGAGAGGAGAGATTTGTCCCCTTTTGATGTAGTAAACCTGCACATCTGGCTGACCAATCTCCCTATGCTGTGGTTGAAGAGACCTATTTTGCTCATCAGTTAGCTGGTGACAAAATATTCACCCAACAAGATTATGTGAAAAGTGTTTCACAAACTTATCTAAAAAATCATCAAAATTGAATACTAAATTTTTGGGTAACTTAAAAAACCACTCTAAGTATTTTCTTACTAGATTCCTTAGGAATAACAAAAAATTGTATATGTCACTAGTTGGCAAGCATCAAAGAACTAAACCAAATGAGCCTTAGGGTCACCTTTCCCTTTATATTTATAAAATTTTGGTGGTTCATATATTAGAGGAAATTGTATCTTAAATTAATACATGTTAAATGGATGAGAACACATGTCATCCAACTTTAAAATTTTGGTTTGTTTCCTAGCTTTGTTGGCAACAATTACTTCCTTCATCTATTGTAGTTCATGGGCTAAGAAACTAGAAGGAACATTGGTTTGAGGTGGAATATTGGCTTGGGTAGATGGTTGAGTAGTCAAAAGTGGAGCACATTTACTGTGATATGATGGAGGTATTTGTTAAGGTATGTTGGTTTTGTTAAGAAACAAACCAAGAATATGCATACATATATTAAGGTTTGATTGTTGAAATTACACATATTATTGTGTTATATTTTGATTTGGATTGGGTATATAGGATTTATTTGAGGATTTTGACGTTGGGATGGAGGGATATAAGCATACTATTCCTAGTGGGGTTGAAGAGGGACCTATTATTGATAAATCAAACCTTATTTTTGAGGGGTTACTTGTGAACCAAGACCCTATCTTTGAACTAGTGGCACATTTTGCATAAAAGGTAAAGGTTGCCTAATCGATACTTGAGGAATATTATAATCTCTTTTTTACACAAATCCTAATTGGGATGTGGACACATATTAGATATTTGGATTTTTTTGTTGACTAATATTAATATGTTATTGATTAGACATCATTTAGCTTTAACTTGGTATATTGGTCTGTGAGGAAAAAGGTATGTTCACTGCTACCTGGTGAGGTAGAACATTGATTTCCCCTTATTAAGGTGGAAATATGTTAAAATCTATTGCATTTGTATGTTTGATTTTACTTGTTATTATGGAAAACTACTCATTACCTATTGGGGAGGAGTAGGATTCATCATATTTTGTTGTTGAGGCATAACATTGGTCATTGGCTGGCTACCTAACCCTGTTGGTTGAGTACTTGAAGAAGCAACTGGATGAGGATTAGTGGTATTAGTTTGTTGAGTTTGTGACATAGAAACTCCTATTCCTTAATTTTGAGAACCACTTAGGGTGTTAAATAAAGGTACACTTATTTTTAGACTAGTTTTTTGTATACTTACACCACTTTAGTTTAAATTGGATATTTCTTGTACATTGTCCATTACATTTTCTTCAGTACTCTACATAGAAGCAGAAGACACTTCTTTAATGGTTGGCATATGACACAAGTTGTCAATCAAATTGTTTTGTGTGAATAGGTCTATACCCTGATTATCTTGACCAATCAATTCTATTAACACTCATATTAAAGGAACTAAATCTATAAGAGGCCTATTTAATATGGTCATCTAATTAAAATTATGAGCTAGGTTCAAATAAGTTATGTATGTTGTCTACATCTATACAAAGTGATCCTAGATGGGGTCTTTGCTTTTGATAATCATAATAAGGTCTTGATAAGCCATTGGGGTTAGATATAAAGGATTGATATAAGAATCTGTAGATACCAAAAATATGCACACTATGATTCTAAATGTTGAGAATACCCCTAGACCATCTTAGGATCCCCTAGTGCCTAACCTTGATATTTTTACCCCTAACCTAACCAACCTAGCCTAAGTTAGTTTGACTTCTTGACTTAACCTACCCTTTTAACCCAAACTTTACTTTTGACCCTTGATTATTGATGATCACCCTAACCATCGATGATCAGCCTGACTATTGATGATCACCCTAACCATCGATGATCAGGTTTCCATTGACAGTAACCATTGATGATCAGGTTTCCATTGATAGTAACCATTAAAAATTATGTTTTCACTAATAGTAACCATTGATGTTTAGGTTTTCACCACTTGAACATTGAATATGTAACCATCTACCCAAATTTTCTAAATATAACTCATCTAAATCTTGTTACGAGCCTTTACATGGACAATTTATATTTAGATGGCCTAGTTACACCTTCACTTCCACCTCTTACTTGTGCCTATAAAATAAAGAGTCTTGAAAGGTCAAATACATCTACAATTATTATCAAAAACTCATGTATTCAGAAGTTTTTTTATAGGTCAAGCAACTTGTTATGCAGGTATCTCTTCATCAATGATCATCTTTAGCTAACTCCAAGACTTATCAAATCTATCAATTATGAACCAAAAGGTAAGTATATATATATGTTTTTAAGTTTTAGTTATTTATTTTTTAAAATTTTGTAACTCTAAACCCCCATTTCTAATGAGCATCTCTTGACCATTCTTAACCACCTGAGTACCAAACCTTTACGCTTGATACCTTTGAGGTTCTCTTTAGCCCTCAAAACCATTCAACTAACCTCTCAAAACCTATATAACCTTTTTATAACCAACCCATAACCTATTCTATCTAGAATTAATAAGCAGTGAAAAATACACAGTAACCATCGATGGTCGTCCTAACCATTGATGGTCAGACTGACTGTCAACAGTCATTGTGTAAAACCAAATAGTCAAAATTAGCAAGCAAAAACCACTTCTTAACCTCAATTAAAACCCTATTTTCTTGACTTCTATCACAATATGGACCAAATACAATATCTTGACCATACCTAAACCATATTTTAGACAATTTGGCATTCACCTTAATGTGATCTTGTTAGTCTAAGCATTTCTTCTTAATAGTATTTATTTCACCTACATTAAGTAATTTTATGCATGTTATGTAACCTTATTTTATTAGAATTATTTTTTCTTAAAATTTAGATTGATAGCCTATAAGGAAGTCATGTACTTCTTAGATCTAGCCTATTAGGCAATCCACCTTCCTACCTATCTAACAAACAAATTTGATCTAGTGCTTTATTATTAGTAGGTCTTCCTCCCAAGACAAAGAGGAGATCTTCATAATATTATAAATTAATGTGCACACACAAAAATAGGTTTTTCAACCATAACTATATTGAGTTTATTTTCTCTCTTTCTTTATAACTTAAGCAAAAATTTACATGAAACATTTTGGCACACTCGGTGGCACCTAGAGTCTTTACTCACATTTTTCTTTGTATTTATATACTTTTCTCTCTATCTATGCTCATAATTGAAACTAAAATTTATTTTGGGCATAAAATCAAGTGCATCCATTTCTTTCTTTTAATTTTATCTCATTTTAAATTAAAGCACAATAATCTTATAATATCATCACCTTTATTGCACACACTAAACTAGATCACTTTAATCAATCAAACAAAAAAAAAATTGAGACAAGGCTAGACTGGGATTTCATCACCTAGAGATCACCTTACCCTTTCTCAACGATCCTAATTAGAGGTCATTACCAAGTGGAGAACCAACTCAACTCTCTGATTGAGTATAAACTCTAGATATCAATATATATTGGCTAAGCACTCGACACTCTTACCACTACTAAAACATGAAGTTAGGGGGTAGGCCCCAA
Organism: Torreya grandis; assembly: GCA_037957365.1. Taxonomy (NCBI): domain Eukaryota; kingdom Viridiplantae; phylum Streptophyta; class Pinopsida; order Cupressales; family Taxaceae; genus Torreya; species Torreya grandis. The sequence continues at coordinate 557,665 of JARHVA010004833.1, forward strand.
TACCAAGCCATGTATTGATTAAAATATATATTATTTTTAGTACCTAAACAACCTAAAACCAACCATAGACTTCTTTTATAGTACCTGATCTACAAAATAACTTCTATCACACTTTCTTATAACTTAAGGCATAAGCCAAAAGTGAGATTAAAATTAACCATAGGATTTAATGTACTCTAGTGTGTGTTGGATTTATTTTATCATTTTCTTGTATTATCTTTGTTTTATTTATGAAGAATATAACTCCTTTTGGTAACCTTCTACCATCTTACCTTCACCTACCTCATCTTCATTTCCTTTTTCAATGGGGAGCCCATCTATATTCTCTCTAGGAGATCCTAACTTCATGCCTTTCCTAAAAGACAACCCTCTTGCCTTAGAGCATTACCTTGCATCAAGAGTAAATTATACCCCTAACCTTACCTAAAACCAACCCAACCATGCCTATAACCAACATAACCTCACCTAAAATTAATCTAACCTCACCTAAAATCAACCCAACCTCACTTATAACCAACCCAACCTTGTCAACAATTAATTCAACCTAAACTACAACCAACTGATAACCCATCAACAACCAATTGACAACCTATCAACAAACACTTGATCATCACCTGAACCAACTAATAAACTTTCAACCCATATTAGACCCTTGTCATAACCCACCTTAACTATCTTAACCTCACTAATCTTTGGGTTACCTATCCCAACCATCATATCAATTACCTCAACCACATCAAACTTTTTATTACCTACCTCAACCATCGTATCAATCACCTATACCACCTTTATGCCAACCTTCTTTAGCTCAAAACTAAGACTTGGTATATCCCCCTAGCCATACCACCAACAACGATCAACCTACCTTATCGATCTCATCAAATCAAACCAATAATCATCGAACCAATAACTATCAAATAAACTTTTCTAAAAATCAACCTTATCACCCTTACCTATGTTACTAAACCTATCAATCCAACTTACCTTACCCACCTATTCAACCTTCTCAACCCCATCAAATCCAACCAATAACTATCAACCTACCATACTAAACCAACCAAAATTTTTAGACCACCCAACCATATCAAACTTACCCACCATATAAAACATGTCAAATCCATCAAATACCTCAACCTTACCCAACCTCTCAAACAAACCTACTTTATCTACCTTATCCAACCAACCAAAATTTTTGAACCTACCAATCTTATTAAACCAATGAACTTAAATAAATCAAACCAATAACTATCAACCAAAATTTTCCAGCCTACCATCCTTATCAAGCATATCCAACCCATCTAATCACTCAAAATTGTCAAACCAACCAAAATTATTCAACCAACCAATTAGCTCACAACCTCAAGAGCCATTGTTGCACCCTTTTATTAGGTAGTATACCCCACTAGGGGAATCATATACCTTGATCCTTTAGAAAATTTTAATTGATTATATCATTAGAATCCCTCAAATCAAACCCAACAATGTTTCTCTTCCAAAACCCATTTGGTTTATAGATAATGAGTTTTGTATGTATCATCATACAAATGGACATGTGGTAGACAGATGTGGGTCTTTTACGATGATCATCCAAAACCCTATCAATCAAAAGGAGGTTTAAAAAAATATTCTCCATGTTTCCCTCAACCTAGCCTTGAATGTTTTCAAGCAATAAATCATTAAAACTCTTTTTGCACCCATTATTGTGTAATCCCATGACCAAAGTCCTCAACACAATAAGGTCCCTTCATTATATTTGGTCCTTAGTGCATCTATAAATAGGGGAACCATAATCAAAACCCCATTTTATCCACTTGTTAAGTAAGTGCACCCTTTTTAACTTCTTTTTTAAATCATCACTGAGGAAGAATCAACCTTAAACCACCCACTTGTTAACCAAGAAGAGCCTTCTCAACTTTCCTTTAAAACCATCATTAAGGAAACCAACCCACCTCTTCCACTTCCCATTTTAATGGAGCCAACCCAAGCTCAAAACACCTCACCTATAAATAAATCCAACCAACCTAAATTAAAATCAAACCCATTTAATTCCTCTATAATCTTTTATGTTTCATCTACCTAATGAAATTGCCTTTGGTTCAAATCCCTTTTGAATAGGGTCAAATATTTGTCACCTTACCTTATGAAACAAACCAAATAAAAAATCAAACCCAACCAACAAGCTAGATCAACTACCCATCCTACCTCTCTCAACCAATCAAACCAACCTCTAAACCAAATCAATCAACCATGATCAGCCCATCTTTTAATCCAACCATAAGTAATTTTTCTATCAAAAAAAATCAACATCATCCCTCCATTCCATTTTTTAAAATCTTGACTACTTTTTTATCCAAGCTACCCTCACCTTAGCTAAGTTCCCTCATTGGGATAATTGGATACTCCTTTCCACCATACCTCTATTTTAGGATAATGTTCCCAACATCATTAATTAACCTCAAACCTACCCAAATTTGATCCTATTTCCCTCACCATAGTAGCATGAGAGAGATCCTACCTGAACCTTCACCTACAAACTTGACCTACAAACCACTAACAACTAACAACTAACAACCCCTTTTGGGAGGTGGATGGATTTATATTCACAACTCCTAAACCCTCTTATTAACCAATACCTTATCTTGGGATCATTTCCCCATATTTAACCATTCATAGAAATAGCAAATTGGGAGAACTTTCCCTCCATATGGATTTGACCATTTATCAACCCAAACCATTCCTTAGTAATTAACTAGACTGACCCTTAGCATTTTTATTTTTTACCTCAACCTATCAACCAACCAACCCTAAACTATTGGAGATTACCTTTCTCCTTCACCCAACCAAAATTATTCAAGATTACCCTTCTTCACCAACTTATTTAGGAGTCACCTTCACCCCAACCTTTAGAGATTACCTTTCTCCATCAACCTAACCTAAAACAAGTGGTATACCAAATTGGGGATACCCATTTGGATACCACCCAACATATTTAGGAGTCACCTTCTCCCCCAACCATTAGAGATTACCCTTCTCCACCAACCTATTTAGGAGTCACCTTCTCCCCAACCTTTGGAGAGTACCTTCTCCATCAACCCAACCTAAACTAAGTGGTATACCAAATTGGGGTAGCCCATTTGGACACCACCCAATCTATTTAAGATTTACCTTTTCCCCCAACCATTGGAGATTACCCTTCTCCACCACCCAATGAACCATTAGAGATTATCATTCTCCACCAAACTATCACCTAACTAACCTCACCTTTTTTGTCAACCCAAATATTTTCCATGTCTCATCAATTATTAAAAAGTAACTGGGGGATATCTACTCTCCTAAGTAACATCAACCATTTATGCAAGCATGGATCTAGGGCATATCATAACTTAAACCCCTAAATGTTTTGTGTTTTCATCATGTTCTTTTGTTAAACAAATTTTTTGGTCACCTTGTGTCTAACTTAAGCTCATCCCTTATTTTCAACCACATTCATCATCCTATTTTAAGGGAAAATAATTACAACTAAATCTTGTGATTATCAATCATAGTTGTAGCCTAATATTGAACTATGGGTATCATAACTCTACCCATGACATGATTCTCGTGGTACTTCCCACTCTCTTTGGGATATATTCCCATGGTCATTGTCACCTAAACCTCTTTTAACCTATTGAGCCTTCTTGTGATCTTAGTTTTGCCTTCATAAAGGCAACCCATTTTGCATTTTTAAGTAATTATATGTCAATAAAAATCAAACAAAAGTAAAGGAAGTATCAAAAAGTCAAAAACAAATCATGGGTCATCCTAAGCATTCATAGACTACTCCATTGAAGGATAGTTATTGAAAACTTATCTAAAATTGTAAAACGTAAGGTGGGATTCTCCCTTGAAGAGAACTATCAAAAGCATTTGAACTAAACACATAAACTTAGACAACTCCCTTTAAGGATGGATGAGTAAAGAATTTGTCAAAACTAGCAATTTATTGGAAGCTTCCAGCATCAATCAACTTTCCCAACCCTCCAAGAAAAATCAAAATAAGAAAAAGACCCATAAGAAAAAATAAAATAATTTTTGAAATCTGTAATTGCCTCTCATAAGTAGACTTCCTGCATCAATCAATCTACACTTTATATGACATAGACGTATTTACACTAACACTTTGGAAACCTATAGAAGAGGCATGCTAGTCTCATAAAAAGGTTCCATTTTGATCCATTTCCCCTTTTACATTATAAGCAAGGTATTCTAAGTTTAATTAACACTATGTGATCAAGCCACTTCTTTTAACCAAAAAACTAACACCAATGCAATACATGAAAGGGGGTTATGTTCATAAACCCACCCATCTTTCCATTATGGTCTTTACCAATTGGAGTGTTTATCCTACTTTTTCTACTTTCATGACAACCATATTAAGATGCATGTCTTCTTTTTTTAGGTTCATTAATGACCCCAAATACCCACTTTGTACCCTTTCACTAGGAAATGGGGCACCTTTTTACCAAACGAAGTAGTACCCCAAATCAGGTAACCAATTTGAACACCACCAACTATTGGAGATTACCTTTCTCTATAAGTTAACCATGTGAGATCACCTTTTTCCACAACCCAACCTTAAATTTTTCTTACCATTTCCTAAATTAACCATTGGAGATCACCTTTCTCCACTAACCATCACTAACCCATGGAGTTAACTTCTCCACCCACTCTAACCACCTCACCATTGGTCCATTTTGGCTTAACTAGTGCACATTTTTATGATGATTTTCACCTAGTATTTTGACCACAATGAAAACATTTCCATGTTGATCCTTTTGAATTTTGTGCTACCTCATGCATACCAGAATTGCTTGTGTCTTTTTGGGAGCACTTCTTACCTTAGATACCTGTGACACTTGACATGTTTGTGTTTTCCTCAGGAGCACTTCCTACTATGGATACCCATTAGAAACACAAAAATCATTTATGATACTTGAGTTTATAAGAGTTCTCAATTGCCATGCCTACTAGTGGTCACATGGTTCACTAGTTACTTGTTCTTCTTGGCACTGACCCTTATTTTTACCAACTATGATAACTTTAGTCTTTGCATGATCTTGACTAATCACACTTGGTCATATTTTGTGCAAAAGATTATGTTTAAAATTCCTAACCTTGTGTCACCACCTCATATCTCACCATATACCATTTATCAAACCCTGATCCAATTTTAGTTTCACCTCATTGAATTTAATTTTGAGGGGGAACACCTCCTCCTACTCTTAGGACAACCAGACCTTTGACCCATACTCTATTTTTTTTCTTGAAACTCATTCACATAAGCCACACAATAAAAAGGGGGAAAATATAGATACCAAAAATATTCACACTACAATTTCAAATGTTGAAAATACCCCTAGACCATCTCAAGACCCCCTTAGGCCCAACCTTGATCTTTTAAATCCTAACCTAACCCACCTAGCCTAAGTTTAAGTTCCTGACTTAACCTTTGATGTCAGACCATTGATGATCAGCCTAACCATCGATGGTTAAGTTTTCATTGATAATTATTGTTGATGATTAGGTTTTTATTGATAGTAACCATCAATGATTAGGTTTTCACTGATAGTAACTATTCACAGTCAGGTTTCCACCATCTGAACATTGAACATACAACCATCCTCCAAGATTTTCTAAATATAACTCATCTAAATCTTGTTTTAAGACTTTACATAGATAATTTATATTTAGATGGCCTAGTTACACCTTTAATTTAACCTCTTTCTTGTGCCTATAAGAGAAAGAGGCCTAGGAGGTCAAACCATATGTAATTATTATTAGGAGCTCATGTATTCAAGATTTTATTTTATAGGTTAAGCATCTTGTTATGCAGGTATATATTCAACAAAGATCATCTTCAACTAGCTCTAAGACTTCTCCAAGATATCAATTATCAACCACAAGATAAATATATTATTCTTGTTTTAAGTTTTAGTTATTTAGTTTTAATAGCTTTGCAACTCCAAACACCCCATCTCTATCAAGCATTCCTTGACCATTATCAACCACTTAATTACCAAACCCTTACCCTTGATACCTTCAAGGCTCTCTCTAGCCCTCATAACCATTAAACTACCCTATAAAAACTTATAGAACCTTTATATAACCAACCCATAACATATTATGTCTAGAATCAATAAGTTGTGAAAAACCCATAGTAACCATTGATGATCATCCTAATCATTGATGATCACCTTCACCTTCAATCCTAGCCATCGATGGTTAGCTTGACCATTGATGGTAATTATGTAAAACCAAACACTCAAAATCAACAAGTAAAAACCACTTCTCAACCTCAACCAAAACCTTTTTTTCTTGACTTCTATCATAATATAGACCAAAAACAATACCTTAACCATACCTGAACCATATTTTAGATAATTTGGCATTCACATTAGTTTTATCTTATTAATATAAGCATTTATTATGAATAGTATTTATTTCACCTATGTGAAGTACTTTCATTTATGTTATGCAACTTTCTTATATCAGCATTAATTTGTCTTAAAAGGTGGATTGACAGCCTCAAAAGAAGTCATGTACTTCCTAGATCTAGCTTGCTGGGCAATCCACCTTCTTACTTGTCTAATAAACAAGTTTGATTTAGTGATTTTTAATCTACAGGTCTTCCTCCCAAGCCAAAGAGGATCTCTTCACAATCTTCTGATTTAATGCACACACAAATAAACAAGGTTTTCAACCATACTTGTATCAAGTTTCTTTTCTCTCTTTCTTTAGATCTTAAGAAAAAATTTACATGAAATAGAAGCCTGTTGACTATACAGTATGTTGTGAGGCATTCTTACTAGACTTGGAAAATTCTAATGGGGAAAGTTTGCCAAAAACTTAGCCCTTACTTCTATAGCTTTAACCAAAATATCATTTTTGTTTTCTAATAAGTGATGTTCAAATAGATAAGGATCATATATGGATGGTATAGTAACATGGTACAATTTTTGAGGAAATGGTTATTCAACTATAGGTACCATATCTAGGTATTGTTCTATTATCTCATGATTTTGATCTAAGTATGGAGGTGTGTTAACCAAATAATGAGCCAATGGTTCTTGGTTTTGTGCCCCTATTTGAGTGTTATAAGATGGATAAGGATTCATCTCATAAGCAACATTGTCTACATAGGGGTATTAAACCGTTTATTTTTGTGCGACTACATTATTAAATCCTAGATTGTGCATGAGGCCACCATTAATCTAGGAAGACATGTTGGGATCCATAGTAAATGTTTCATGAAAAAAGTAATAGAGTTATATAAACTCTAAAAAAGTGATGTCTAAAAAGAGGTTTAAACTTGATCTAACCTAGTCAAAAGGATGGATATGTATATCTAAAAATATTGATGCAATGATTTATGATAAAAAAAAAAGCTAACATAAAATGTCCAACATTACACATCTCACACAAAAAGGCCAAGTAGATGGACCACAAAATTGAAATGCTTGATTCTAGGTTCAAAGTGTTTTAAATGAGTTTAATATAGGAAAAATAAAAGTTACTAGGTTTTTTTACCAAATATGGCATCAAAAGATAGAATCAAATAGTTTATGTTAGGAATTTTGGTTGAACGATGTCAAAAGCTAGACTTGAAATAAAGATGAGATATTTAATGTAATAGATTTAAAACACTTCTTAACAAAAACTAGGCATTTGATTTTTGGGCATAAAATTGATCAATGGGTATGAGGTATGAAACAAAAGGCACTTTGAGATAGTTTATTTTATCCCAAATAATGGCACAACACAAGACTCTTTTGACCAAGAAACTAGACAAAGGTAAAAAACATAACCATGCTAGATAAAGACTCACAAAGGTATACTTGAAATGGTCGAACTTTTGGAAAAACATAGACTCTATGTAAATAGGCCTATGAAACAAGTTTTAAAATAATTTGAGCAACATAACAACACTAAAATGCTCAAAAGGTGTGAAAAAATCTTGATTCAAGACTCTAAGGCAAAATGGTTTAACATGAATTTAATAGCGTAATACTAATCTCTGCAACTCAAATGAAACACACACACAAATTTTGGCAAATATCTAAGGCAAAACTGTTGCATCAAATGAACTCAATACAAATGGCAAATAGGAAAGGTAGTAGAAAAGGTAGCCTAGGACTTAAAGCAAGAGTGATATACAATATGACTTGAGTCCTACCAAATGATGATAATGATTATGAGTCTAATAATGGCCATCAATTCAAATTATAAATTGAAACTAAGTTCCCTCAAGTTTAGTAAAAATGGTGAACCCACTTAACACATCAACCTTATGAAATTATAAAGGTATAATTTCAATTTTTAATTATCAATCAAGGACTAAATAAATCTGGGCAAATGGTCTAGAATCAAATGGGAAGCATAACTATGCCAAAATGGAAGATATGATACAAAGTTTATGATAAATTTTTGAACAAGAAAAAAGATTATTTTTCACTTGGGCAGCATAACACCTCCTTGTTCAAGAAAATGTTAGACAATGTGTTTGGTTATGGATTTTTGTTAACTAATAGTTTTGACTCAAAACAATACCAAGTAATCTAAGACAAATACAAATCAACTAATTAATCATATTAAGCCCTAAATTGACAAGGTGTGGCAAAGTGGGGTTAACTAAACTAAAAAGTTTTTTGAATTCCTAGATGGATTAAATGCTTATGAGTTTCACATTAGTATATAAATAATCACACATCATTTGGGTCTATGTCATATGGCTTATTGTAAAAAGGTCTTTCCATTTTTAAAACCAATACATACATCACTTGCTCAATGTAGTGCAATGTCGAACATGCTCAAACATCCTAGGATTAGCCTCTACTGACGAAGATAGTTTAACTGATCAAACCATTATCTTAGTGAGGGGATCCCAATTTTTATACCCCCCATAGAGAGGGGTTGAAAATAATGCTTAGAGATGAATTCATAGGTCAAGGCTTCCTTATATAACTTATGGGAGGTAAAGAAGTCCCCCTCACAAGCCAAGATGTAATAAAATAAAAAACTAAGTAAAAGATTTTCAAGGTTTTTTCTAGATTACCAAAGCCATGTGGGTCTTGGGGAAAGCCTTCACAACATCTCTTTTACACCTTTGGACTAATAAAATTTTCAATGAAGATGGTGCTTTTTATTACGCAAGTTCCCTATAGGGTATGAGGGGAGAGCATACATGTATAACTTCTTTTTTGCACAAACAAAATCTAACTAAGGAAACAATGATAAACAACTTGAAAAAACTTTGAAGTGAGTTCAATTTTAAAGCACTAAATGAAAGTCTTGGTGGTGTTCTTTGGCCACTTGGCCTTAAGTTTAATTTTTTTTATAAAAATGACCATGAAAACTAATCAAATAAACACCCTAGGTTTTCTTTAAGAACCAAATGAAAGATTCCTAATTCTTTTTAGGCATACTAAAAAAGGGTTTTTTAAAAATATCTAATTAAGAATGATTTGTCACTTTTAAAGTAGGCCCTGCAAGGAAATGGTCATAATTTTGTTTAGCCTTGAAGCACATTTTCAAATGAAATAAGTAACTTTGAAAATTAAGCACTCAAGTTCACACAATGCAATCCCACAACTTCATAGACCAATACCACAACTTAAAAAAACCATGACTGGTTAACATAATATCATAAATCACAAGTTAGTCAATATAAATTGATAATATCACTACTCTAATAGATAATATCATGAATGATAGAGCAAACCCACAACTTAAAGAGTTGTGGTATTGTCATTTAACCCTAATGGCCTACGCTAACTAATATCGGTTTAACTATAATACTGTGACTCAAACTAATAATATTTCTATTATTAAAATCATGGTATTGCAATATCATGACTATCAAGTTACAATATTTCAATATTGAAACTTTCAAAATCATGGGATTATAATATCACTATTATCAAGTAGTGGTATTGTAATATTGCAACTTGACTTGTAGATAGAGAAAATGTTAATCCAAAAATATAGTTAAATTGTTATATTTATATTAAGATAAAATCATTACTGTGTTAGTTATGGGATTGTGGTCCAGAGGACAATATCATAACTCCATAGTGATAAAACTGTGACTTCTAAAAAAACATGTTTTTACTTAATTTTTTCACTCCTTTTACTCCTACACTCCAAGATTTTACATGAAAATGGTTAGTAGGTTGCTTGTAAGAGCTATTTGATCAAATTTTTGGGGTTAGGTCCCATAAGGTGTGACATTATGTGAACTAGGAATTTGACTCAGGAGAGGGGGTTAGATCAAGCATTACTTTAAAATGAAATCAAAATGAAAATAACATACTAACAAGTATGGCATCTCTAGACCTAGACACTAGGGGGAGCTTAGTAAAAAAATATACATATGAAAGCAAACAAATAAAACATGAAAGAAACATTCCTTCACCTTCCTTGGAGCTTTCAAATGGTTCATAGAGGGGCTTTCTTAGCTTGTGAATCAAAGAGTCTTCATCAATGGAGTTGTTTGGCTCCTCTCTTTGGCACCTTTTCCTTGTGATGGCTTTGGATTGGTTCAACAATTTGGCATAATAACACTATACTAAATGGATTTTGAACTTATTTAAGCTTATAAATTTAAACTATCCAAGATTTTGGACTCATTTTTGCATTATAACTTTGGCTCAAAAGAGATTAAAATTATTAGTGTGAGGTCTTCTATTTTTTAGATTTTTGGAAATGATCAGAATGAACCCGAACCATCCATCTCAATATGAAGATGTGTGGCTAAGAATCCATTCAATTTTGGAAGATAAAATCAATAAATGCCCTCATAAATATTTGAGATAGAGAGGCATTAAAGAGGCATGGGAGGGCTTAATTAGATATTTGTTGCATTTATGACCTAGGGATGCCTTCCCAAAAAATGATGTCAGTTGATGATGTAGAAAATCATAATCAATTTCCAAAAAGAAATATTCCAAAAGATCCATGGATTTTTTAATTAGTCTCATGATTCAAATTAAATAACCTTAAACATGTTTTATCAAATTTGGTACAAATCTTGGCAATTGGTGCACTAATTAATCAAATTGGTCAAAATGTCATATTATTGGATTAAAATTTGACTAGATTAGAATTTGAAGTTGAGGTTAGATGCATTGGAGCTGTTATCCCATTTAGGATATTACTAACATAAAATAACAAAGGCATGTGTCTTGTGTAGGAAATTTGGTAGAAAAGAGTAATCCAGAGCACCCAGGTACAAAAATGTCATTTTATCTCAAAATGATCTGATCAAACCTAGATATCTCACAAAATGAATTTCCCCATTTAGGGATATATTGGCCAAAATAGGCACTTGTATATGAATAATTTTAATAATTTAAGGTGTTTTAGTGTTTTTAGGCCAAATTGTGTTTTTTGATAAAAATTGGTTTGAAGCTTGGTTGAAGGTCATTGGTGACTAGTTTAGGTGTTTACATGAATCATTATATTAATTAAATTAGTAATTTACAAAACCTTTTAATGTATATTAAAACCATATGTAGAGATCTCAAACACACAAATTAACACAACACAAGATATATCATGGAAACCCCAATATGGGAAAAACCACTATGAGAATAACTACTCAAATTTACCACTATAATCCAACCTCATAATAAGGAACCTCACTAGTTACAATGTTTAAGGTCACCAACCCTAATGAGAAATTAATCCTCTAATTTAAGATCTTTAACTCTAAGGAAGTACCCACTCCTTAATTTGGTATCAACTCAGCTTGTCTAATGGAACCAACCAATCAAATCTATAATGGAGATATAACTCTAGATTATAATATAGATTCACATATGAATCCAATCCTCTATTTTATATTACAGATTTGGTTTGTAACTATTCATGCTCTACACTTCATCACCCTTTTCTTATACTGTATCTCTTTGCTTTTGTGTCTCTATATATATCTCTATTTGACACACTACATTAAACTTTTTCTCTTTGTCTCTCTCTCTATTAGACTCTGCTCAAAATCAATAGCAATAGTTTCAAAATATTTTTATTATGTCCTAGATATCATATATATAAATAATTGATCTATTATTTCATATATTCATTGTGTTCACACTTGTTTACAAACACATCACACTCTGTTTCAAACTTAGTTAAATATCTCTTGAACTATAAGTTCCCTACATCTAGAATTCATGCACCACCACCATGATTCCTAGTCTCATTACTATTTATAATTTTTTTTTGAAATATAGTTTTGATGCACATGCATATTTACATAGATTTGATCAGTTCCATCAATCAATAATGTTGTTTGTGTCATGATTTATGGCTTACTTGTATATTCTTATGTCTCACCATTAGACTTAACATATTTTAAAATATCAATCATTGATCTTATTCTTGGCACCATGATTTTATCATCTTTATTCAAATATATCAAATTTAAAATGTGTTCATTTGATCACATTATGATAGGATCATGCTATCTATTAGATATTTGTACACTTCATAGCTTTAATGTTTTCAATTTAAAATGTATATTTTAGATATTTTGATCTAAACCCCTACATGTCATTTGATCTATGAAGATACATGATATTTACTTATATTTAATCATTAAATTTTGAGCCCTTTATCCCATCTCTTTGCTTATTGAGTCTTTAGATCATTTACACTCCATTAATCTTCTCAAACCTGCTCAGTCCTTAACTCATCACTATGTCAATAAACATCAAGCACTTAATCTCATCTGAGTCCATTCACTCCATTGGATCTACTTTACATGATCATCCTCTCATAGTCATATCTTCTTACAAGTTCTATCTTTATCTCTTCTTAGCGCTTGAGAATGTGACACTTGGCATTAGCATGTACCTTTTCCACATTATTGTCAGTTCCCACTATTGAGACACTTGGCATCCTCACATTACTCATTGATGATTTGACTTTAAACCACATAGTATATTTACTATGAAAGCTTTTTGACTATGACACTTGTCACTATCAAAGGTCCCTTTAACAAATTGACTTTGCTTATGCTTCATTGGATCTTCAAAGTATGAATAAGCATTAACCATTGATCAAGATTTGAACTTTGACCACCTTTCTTCATCTTGATTCATCCTATAATCTTAGCACTAACATACTCCATTGATCTATTCAAGACTTGCTCAAACCTTACCTTGTGTATATTTTTATAAGTATGGGGACCATCTCAATTATGCTTGGAAGTCTAACTTTTCACCTTCATATCTTTTATTTAGCTCAACAACCTATTTTGAAATTTTAACCATATAAACTAGGCATGATAGTGAACAAACCCATATACTCATTTCTTCCTGAAGCTTTCATGAGTGCAAGATATAATGCCATTAATTTTATCACTAAGAATATTCTATCATAGAGCTAGTTGTTACTCAAACTTTCCTAGAAGGCCAACTTTTTCCTTGCATAAATCTTGTCATGTTTAGTTAGATGACCTATAATTTAGTGCATAAGATCCTCTTACATAGGGGATTACATCCATCTATCCAATTACTCCTGAAGCCTTCATATGTGAAAGATATAGCATCATCATAGTGTATACTTAGCTTTATCTTACAACCTATAAATTTGACTGTGTTGAAAAAAACTATCAAAATGCTTGGGATCCCTACTTTGCTCAAGGATAGATTTTATCACTCTATTTCATATGCCCTGAGATTTAGAGCATAGAAACTAAGCATGAAAATGAATAGAACCATATAATCATTTTATCTTGGTACCTCCATATGTGTTAAGTTTGACCTCATAAATATGCTTACTTGGCTCTAATTAATCCTTTTTATAAATTTGGTTAAGTGTTATAACTTAGTGAATTTAATCCAAGTAGCCAAATTTGAATTCTCATATATTCTATTACACTTTATCTCATGTATTCAAATCTAGTGCACAAAAACTAGGGAATAATGTGATCACAACCATGTGACCATATCCTCTATACTCATTCAAACATGGCAATGGTTATGATAGTAAAATGCCTTCTCAAATTTCATGTAATAGACCAAAAATGTTTATATGCTCAATATGAAGAACCAGATGAATTTCACACATGCACACAAGCACTCCAATCATCATTGACCTCCAATAGGATCCTTTGCATATCCTATAATCATCACATTTATTTTTTATCATTAATGACATGTTCATAATGTCCCTTTTGACATCAATAACAATCATATTTCCAAAAATATCCCCCTTTATCATTGATGGCAAACTAAATGCTCTGATATTCTAATATCCATCTCCTTCTCTAGAATTTCTTGCATTAGCTTTTTATGAGTGTGAACTAAAGTTTTTCATACCAAAATTTCTCCCCCTTAGGCAATGACACATTTACCTAATACTCAAATTACTCAACTTGAATACGTGTTCTACTTCTTCTTTGACATTTTCACTTTTTTCCAAACTTTTATAGACAACATTTTCTCTTCTTCTCCCATGGAGAGTATTTACAATTTTTTTCCCCCTTTGACATCAATGGCAAAGGGATTCTTTCTGACTATTTTTACAAATGTTTCTACCCCTTTATTAGATAAAAAAGTTTTCCCAAGAATTTGTAACCATCAACTCATAATAAATTTTCAAATATATGCATACTTGAGTTGCCTTTTCTCTCTTCTTCTAGGGATTAACAAAGATTCTATGAGACTCCCCCTAGACTCATGCCCTATCACTAGGATCTAGTGATGTGATGTAGGGGCCACCACTCCAAACTTCTATCTTAGCTATTAAAATTGTTCCTTGGGAATAGGTTTGGTGAATATGTCTATAATTTAATCCTTAGTTGGCACATATTCCATTGTGACCTCTTGATCTGCAACTATCTTTATTAAGAAGTGATACTTGATTGATATGTACTTAGTTCTAGAATGCATCACTAAATTTTAAGATATATTAATAACACTTGAATTATCACAAAGAATAGATATAGGTGACTTTTACTTTCCCTTGATGTCTTTGAATATTCGTTTCATCCAAAAGACCTAAGTGCAACATGCCACTACTGCTACATACTTTAATTCTACTATAAAAAGAGTAATTGACTCTTTATTTTTGCTTAACCATGAAATAATTTTATTTATAAGGAAAAATGAACCACCACTAGTGATTCTTCTATAATCCACACTTCTTACCTAATCAACATTTGTATAAGCTATCAAAGTGAAATATTCACTTATAGGATAGCATAGGCCATAGTCAATTATGCTCTTGATGTATTTAAAGATCCTTTTCACTACATTGACATGTGAATCTTTAGGATTAGCTCAAAATATTGCAACCATGAGTAATGCTTACATGATATCTGGTCTTGATGCAGTTAGGTATAGAAAGCTACCTATCATTGATCTATACCTAGTTTGATTTACATTAAGGGACTCATCCTTTTTGCTCAAATTGCATCTAGTTACCATGGGAGTACTAACTACTTTGTTATCTTCCATTCCAAATTTATTTAACATTTCCTTTGCATACTTGGTTTGGGATATAAATATCCCTTCATTAGATTTTGCTATTTATAGACCAAGGAAGAAATAAAGTTATCCAATCATAGAAATTTCAAACTAACTTTGCATTTGTGTAGAAAATTCATTGCACATTTTATTATTTCTACCACTAAAGATGATGTCATCTACATAAACAACAATAATCAACATATTCTCACCTTCTAATTTGAATTATAGTTTATTGTCTGCACATATTTTATTGAAACTTTATTGTTATAGGTATTGGTCCAATCTTGAATACCATGCTATAGGTGCCTATTTCAGACCATACAGAGCTTTCTTAAATTTGTACACATAATCTTCTACTTCTAACAATTTAAAACCTTCAGGTTGTTTTATGTAAACTTCCTCTTCTAGGTTCCCATTCAAGAAAGAATACTTAACATACATTTGATAGACTTTGAACTTCTTGTAAATAGAGAATTATAAAAACATTCTTATAACTTCCAATCTAGAAACTGGAGAAAATATTTCCTCAAAATCTATGCCCTTAACTTGTGCATATCCTTTGCATACTAATATTGATTTATTCCTTACAACAACTACATCCTCATTGAACTTGTTAATAAAGACCCATTTTATACCTATCACATTATTATTTTAAAGTTTTGGAATTAATTTCCAAGTTTTGTTCTTTTCAATTTGGCTCAATTCTTCTTTAATATCTTTTATCCAATTCTCATCCTTGTTAGCTTCAACATAGCTCTTAGGCTTAATTTTAGACATTAGAGTAAAACTTACTTACTCCTTAATCATTGTAGCTCTTATACTTATCTAAACTCCTTCTTTATTATTTCCAATTATCTCCTCTTTAAGATGATCCTTTTAAACAAATATTAGAGGTGCCTTTTCATTCATTTCCTTACCCTCTCCATTATCTGCTTCTTATTAAAGATCTGATTCTTCAATACTAATTTCCTTGTCAGGTTCTACATGTTTCAATCCTTATTCAACCTTGAAATTGATGTTATATACAATCTTGTGTAGCCTTTTATTATAGCATACATAGGCTTTTTTACTAGAAAATATGCATTCATCACATATTGATTTAAAGCTTCCCAATTTGTCCTCTTTTCTCTCTATGTAGCATTGACTTCCAAACACTCTGAATTACTTAATAGAGGTAGGCTTTCCATACCATAGATCATAGGGAGTTTTTTCACTATTTACCCTCAGTTGAACTTTGTCCAAGATGTATAAAAACTATTTGGACTATTTCTCTCCAGTATCTATCAGGTAACTTGGCCTCTTTTAGCATTGTTCTGACCATCTCTTTGACTATCTTGTTCTTTCTCTCAACAACTCCATTTTTTTAAGGAGTCCTTATTGTAGAGTAATGCCTTTTGATTCCATCCTTCTCAAAATACTCTATGAACATATTTGAGGTCAATTATCCACCTTATCAGATCTTAAGCATTTGATTTTTTGTCTAATCTCATTCTCCACCACGACTCTAAAGATCTTTAATCTCTCAAATGCATGTGAATTATCCTTAAAAAAGGTTACCCATGTCATTCTTGAGTAATCATACAAAAATAACATAAATTATCTCTCTCCTTTATATCCTCTTGTCTTATTAGGACCACAAAGATCATTATGAAGTAATTCTAAAGGTTTTGTAGTTGTATACTCCTTTGTTTGAAATTTGACCCTTGTCTACTTGCCTAGTTGACATTCCTTGCAAGTAGTGTCTAGAGGCTTGGTTATCTTGGGTATGTGTATGACACACTTATTTGTGCTTACTTTGACTAGGTTATCAAAGTTAACATGACCCATTCTTCTATGCCATAACCAATTCTCATCAATCTTTCTTATCAGGCAGCTATTACCATTCACTTCAACAAGATTATAGATATTGTTTTCAATCCTTTTTCCTTTTTGAAACTATTATTTTAGATATCTTTAAATTATATCATTATACCTCAAATTTGACCTTATATCCATTATGACATATTTTTATAACACTTAGTAGATTATGCATCAATCCTTCAACATAAAGGACATCATGTGTAGGCAATTTTCCATCTATGTTCAAGGTTCCTTTACCTTTGATATTTATTGTAGTGTTGTCTCCCAAGCTGACATATCCTTCATTATATTTTCTCAATTTTATGAACTTTCTCTTATCACTAGTCATATACTTTGATCAAACACTATCTATCACCCATAAATTCTATTCCTTGGCATAGAGTGTGGTTTGAGCAATCATAGATTGATTTTTCACTCTACACACATCCTTGAGTTTCTTATTTGGCTTCTTTTTAGAAATTTGTGAACCTTTGTTCACACTAGGAGGCATGCCCTTATTTACAATATGTGATTTTGACCTTAAAAATCTAGTTCTATATTTTTAGCTATGTGACCAAAAATATTGCAATTATAGCATATTACTTTTGTATCTAACAAAGGAGAAAATGAGTTTCTACTTATAAAATTTGTTCTCCTTTTAGGTAAAACTCTAAAATCAATATCCTTATGACAAAAATTATTATAGGTATATAAATAACCATATAAAAATGAGGAATACTTGGTCATAATATTTCTTGCTGCAGCATGAGGAGCTCTTCTATACTTTAGCTTCTTCAAGTCTCTCACTTTTATGTATCCCTCTGTATAAGCTACCTTTGTATTCTTATTTTATTTAGGATTTTTTTCTCCTTCATCTTTCTTCACATCATATATGTTTGATTTTATCTTTTTATCCTTTCAATATTTCTCTTTCTTTGTTCCAAATTCTCCTTATGCTTTGAAGTTTTCATATAGGTTAGCAAATGTACTGGTTTTGGAACTTTTTCCTTTTTCATAACCAAGTCCTGATCTCTCTTTTCAATGTTTTTTAGAGTTGATAAATTCATCAAGAATGTTTGATCCTCCTATCAAATTTATACTTTTATCTAGTTGACCTTTGGATTTTTCAAGCTCTTTTCTCAAAGCCACTATCTCTGCTTCTAGCTTCATGCACTCATTATATTTAGATTTTAGTTCAAGTTTGACTACATATTCTATTATTTTTTCCTCTTAAACTTGTGTCTTTAGGCTAACCACAATTTGATAAAATTACTCAAGACTTTTGGACATTTTCTCAATTTTATTTTGTCTAAGATTCTTCTATTTTGAGCTCTCTTTGCTCAGCTTGTCAATTTCCTCTAAGGCACAAATGATTTCACACTATAGATCCACTTTTGCTTATACATCTGATTCTTCAAATTATTCTTGCTCCATAAAAATTGATCCTATTATCATGATTAGGGTTTCCTTTTCCTCAGCCATAAAAACATAGTCATGATCATCATTATAACTATCACTATCATCCATTGAATCACTATCTTCTTTTGTGTATAGTCCTTTCATGTTTTTGAAGAATGCCTTCTTCTTAGAATAGTGAGGTTTCACCATTTTATTATTATCTTCTTTCTTAGTGTTATCCTTCTTTTTATAAGGGCATTTAGCAATAAAATGTCCTACTTTACCATAGTTAAAACATTTGAAGGGTAACTTACCTTTGTACTTTCCAGACCCTCGTCTCAATATTTTGACAAAGTTGGATTCTTCTTCATCAATCTCCTCAGATTTATATGAGGATTCTTATAATTTTAATTTATTGGATACTTTAAATGAACCTTATCTTTTGAAATTGTTTGCTTCTTCCATTCTCATCTCATAGGCAGTGAAGGTTCCATGTAACTCATCAATAGTGAGTTTATCTAGATCATTTGCTTGCTTTATTATAGATATTTTAGAGTCATACCTTGATGGGAAATATCTTAAAACCTTTTTAAAAATGATTGATTCTTTCATCTCTTCTTCAAGGCCTTTAATTGCATTCATTAATTCATCCACTCTAAGGAGATAGTCTACAATTTTCTCTTCCTCATTCATTTTAAGGATTTCAAACTTGCCTTTGTAAGTTTGTAGCTTGTCTTACTTTACCTTGTCATATCCTTCATATATGTTGTTTAGTGTGTTATAGATATCTTATGCATTTTGATAAACTCTAAATTAGATAGTCCACATAAAATAGTATTCTGCCTTAGCATTTCTCTCGTATTCTTTATTAGCATCCTGATCAGTAGGAGTTATATCAAGGATTATATATCCATTCATAATAGAAATACATAAATCAAACCCTAATGAAGATATATATGATTTCATTTTTATGCTCCAAAATTCATAGTTTAATCCATCAAAGAGATGTGATTTTTTTGATGAAGATACTTATTGACTAGCAATTTGTGTTTACCATTCTAAGATTTACTTGAGATGATTAAGTTTTTTCTAAGGAACCAAGGCTCTAATACCAATTTTTGGAACACAAATAGATATTGAGAGGGTGGTGAATCAGTATATTAATTAACTTAGTATTTTTCAAAGCCTTTTAATGTAGATTAAAACCATATGAAAAAATATCAAACACACAAATTGACACAACACAAGATATATCATGGAAAACCCAATATGAGAAAAACCACCATGAGAATAGCTGCTATAATCTACCATTATAATCTAGCCACACAATAAGATAGCTCAATTAATATATTTTTTAAGGGTACCAACCCTAAAGAGACACCAATATGTTGATTTAAGATATTTAACTCTAAGGAAGCACCTACTCCCTAATCTGAGCACTAACTTAGCTTGTTTGATGGCACCAACCAATAAGATATATAATGGAGCTAAAAATATATATTAAAAAATAGATTCATAAATGAATCCAATCCTATATTCTCTATTATAGGTCTAGTCTTTAACTATTCAGCGTCTACACTTCATCACCCTTTTTTTCCACTTTGCCTCTCTACTTATGTGTCTTTATAAATATCTCTATTTGATATACTTCATTCAACTTTTCATCTCTTCATCTCTATATTTGAATCTACTCAAAAGTAATATCAATAGTTATATTATTGTTTGCCTATGTCCTAAATATCATATATATAAAAAATTGATCTAGGGTTCCATATCTTTGTTGTGTTTGCACTTGTTTATAAACATATCACACTCTATTCCAAACTCAGTTTATTATCTCTTGAAATATAAGTTTCCCAAATCTATAATTCATGCACCATTACCATGATTCTTGGTCTCATTATTATCTATATCATTTACTTGACTCTAATTTTTATGCACATGCACATCTATATAGATTTGATCAATTACATCGATCAATCGCATTATTTGTGTCATGATTCATGGCTTACTTGCATGTTCCTGCATCTGACTATTAGACTGAACATATATTTAAAAATTGATCATTGATATTATTCTTGGATCCATGATATGATGGTAATTATTCAAATAGTTCAACCTTATAATACATCTGTTTGATCACATTTTGGCAGGATCACACTATCTGTTGGATACTTTTACACTTCCTAGTTTTAATGTTTTCACTTTAAAATGCATCTATTAGATATTTTGATCTAATCTCTTACATGCCATTAAATATCTAAAGATGAATTATATTTACATATATTTAATTATTAAACATTAAGTTTTTTATCCCATCTCATTGCTTCCTAAGTCTTTAGATCACTTACACTCCGTAGATCTTCTCAAACCTACTCAGTATTTAACTCACCACTATGTCGATAAAACTTGAATAATTAATCTCATCTAATTACACTCACTCTTTTGGATCTCTTTTACAAGATCATCTACTCATTTTTAGATCTTATGGAAATCTCAATATTTATATTTACTTATCTCTCAAGAATGTGAAACTTGGTATTAATGCATGCCTTCTTCACATTATTGTTAGTTATTAATATTGAGACACTTGGCATCCTCACATTTCCTTTTTATGATTTGAATTTAAACCACACCATATATTTATTGCATAATCTCCTTGATCATGACACTTGTCACTAGTAGAGGTCCCTTTAACAAATTGACTTTGCTAATGCTTCATTGGATCTTCAATGTATGAATAATTGTTAACCATTGATCAAGCTTTAAAATTCAACCACCTATCTTCATCTCATTTCATCTTATCATCTTGGAGAAAATAAAATATATTGATATATTTGAGACTTACTCAAACTTTACGTTGTGCATATTTGTCTAAGGATGGGGACCATCTCAATTATTCTTAGAAGGCTAACTTTGCACCTTCATATCTTTTTCTTCACTCATCTACTTGGTCTAAAATTTGAACCATATAAACTAGGAATGATAGTGAATAAACCCATATGATCTTTTCTTCTTGAATATTTTATTCATGTGAGATATAATACCATTAATATACTCACTCAGATTATTCTATCATAGAGCTAGTTATGCCTTGAACTTGCCTTGAAGGCTAACTTTGTCATTGTGTAACTCTTGTCATGCTTAGTCAGATGACCTCAAATTTAGAGCATAAGATCCTCTTACATAGGGGATTTTATCCATATAAACAATTTATCTTGAAGCATTCATATGTGCAAGCTATGACATCATTAAATTTCCTACTTAGCTTTATTTTTCAACATGCAAATTTGAGTAAATGTTGGAAAACATTGTCAAAATGCCTGGGTGCCCTACTTTGCTCAATCATATATTTTGTCATACTATGTTGTCTAACTTGAGATTTAGAATGTAGAAAATAGGTACAAAAATGAATATGCCCATATGATCATTTTGTCATGGCACCTCCATATGTGTGAATTCTAACCTCATCAATATGTTTACTTGGCTCTGCTAAAACCTTTTGTAAATTTAGCTACTTGGTTAATTATGTCCAAATAGCCAAATTTTCATCCCCATATCTTCAACTATACTTCATTGCATGTCTTCAAATATGACCCATAAAAAATAGGGATTGTTGTGATCATAACCATGTGACTATCTCCTACATACTTATTCATAGAAGGCAATGGTGACATCATCAAATGCCTTCTCAAATTTTCCTGTCATAGACCAAAAATGTCTATATGATCAATATGAAGAACCAAATGAATTTTAGTCATACACACATGCACTATAATCATCTTTGGCCTTTGATAGGATCCTTTGAATATCCTATAATCACCATATTTAGTTATGAACATCAATGACATGATCATAATGTCCCTTTTGACATCAATGATAATCATATTTTCAACATTATGAATCGTTAGCTCCTAAACATGTACAGATAAGTCCTCTAAAAACGTTTGAGATTATTCTCTCTAACTCAAGATGGACAAGACATAATAATGAAGTTTATCTCATCGCTAAATATCTCAAAATAGGCTAAAGTTTGGTTAGAAGGGTCTATATATTCTAACTCATCAACCTAATTATTGAATCATCTATGTAGACACCTTTAGATAGGAATTTTTAGGCTAGAACAACCATTTTTTTTTCTCAATCAGCCCCTAAGAGTGAAGGTTACAGTTGATTGAAGGAATCCCTTAAGATAATCCACTCCCTGAATGTGCAAAATTAGTGAACTTTCATCATGCATTGCAAGAGAACCATGAAGACTAGAGATGAATTGTTAGCTCCTACATGTGAATGAAAAAGCCTTATAATAGATTATGAGAGGATTATCTCTAACTTGATATGAACAACAAATGATAATAAGATTTATCTCACAGCCAAATCTCTTAGAATAGGCCAAAAAATGGTCAGTGGGGTTCATATATTTTAACTCATCAACCCAATCGATGAATCATTTATATGAACACCTTCAGATAGGAATTTTTAGGATAGAACTACCATTTTTGGTCTTGGTCAATCCCCAAGAGTGAAGGTTGCAGTTGAATAGATGCATACCTTAAGATAATCCACTCATCTAAAAGTGTGCCAAATGAGTGAAATTCTATCATGCATTACAAGAGAATTATGAGGAATAGAGATGAACCATCAGATGTTACACATGCATGGATGAGTCTTATAAGAGACTGTGGGAGGATTCTATCTAACTCGATCAAGAGGAGATGCAAAATATAGGTTTCTATCATAGACAAATCTCTTAGAACATGCCAAAAGTTGGTTAGTGAGGGTTGTATATTCTGACTCATTATCTCAATCAATAAACCATCTACGTGGACACATTAGGATAGGAATTTTAAGGTTATAATGACCATTTTTTGATGTTGGTTACCCCTTGACAATGAAGGTTATATTTGATTTGAGTCATCCCTTAAGAGAATCCACTCATTCTTAAATGTGTAAACTTTTGTTACACATTGCAAGAGAATTATGAGGGATATAGATGAACCATCAACTCCTACACATGCATGGATGAGTCCTCTAAGATAACATAGATAAGACTATTTTCATGTTTTCTTGAAAATACAAAAAGAGAGAAGGTGAAAATGGTTTTCTTAAGGTAGATAAAATTAATATGAATTTTTTTTTAGCTTATCTTCATTTCAAGAAGATAATATTCTCTATTCATGGCACCAACCACGTGAAGGTGGAAGTTCATCTAGTGCCACCAATCTACATTAAAATTGTTAGTAAAAAATTATCAAAAAATAAACACATAATGATAAAATAGTTTAAAATTAAAATAAATTAAATCAAATAACTTTACTATATTAATTTTAAATACTAGATAAACCTACTAATTTAATCTAAGATACCTTTAGGATCATTTTTATTTGTAAGTGTTTCAGGAATTGCTTTATGGTCAGATTCATGCACTTTCCAAAAAGTTCTATTGTGTTTCTTTCCATGATATTTGATCATATAAATATTTGTAGAAATAAATAGGTTTGAATAATGAAACACCACCCTATGTGTTTCAAAGTCCTCAAATAAAAGTTGTTTTATTTTTTTATGATAGTACCTACAAAGTTGGGTTTCGATAACCACTACATATCCAGTGGGATAAATTAGATCTTCTCCATCCATAACATTTGTGGTTAATTTTTTTGCCTCTACATAATGACATAAATAGTAGTATGTTCCCTCATCATTATCCTCATGTGTAATGACTGTAAAAACATTCCCTATATTTAAAGTATAATCAAATTAAAATCACACCTAAGAAAAAATAAAAAGGATCACTAATATCTAACTAAGTTTGTATATTTAATTAAATAATAAATTATACCTGGTTGCACAAGATTTGATATGTGGTCAAAGTCAACTGATGATGCCATTTCATGATTTGTCAATTATTAGAGTGAATGGCTACTCTCTATAGATGATATGGGTCTACAATACCATTCATCAACCCATTATTTTGACTCACATTCATTCCAATTAAATTACATACATGAGGAATAAGAACTTGCCATATCCCTAGTAGAAATAGTCCTTGACCTTGAATTTGAGCTTCGAATGGAGTGGAAAACACTCGATTTAGGTACTCTTATGCAATATTCATACATTTCCTTATTTTATTTCTCTAATAACCAAAATAATCTTCATACATGATAATGTTTATCTAATCCATGATAAATATTTTCATTCCACCAAGTCATAATACTTGCAACATCGATCAAATTAGCACCATCCTTGTGCTTTGTTTTCTCTCTTTTAAGGGATCTTTTTACATATGCACCTACACCATCATGTTCTCCTTTTCTATGCCTAGCCTTAAAGAAGCTCCAAAAATGTTGAATGTCATTCTTTTTATGCATTCTACTTAACTAGTAAAATATTCAAGAATTCTTAAACCACCCTGCATAACTGTGACTAAATGTAGTGTGTATAAAACATGATTTCTCTTGCATTAATATTTATATAAAATATCTCAAAACAAGCCTGGATAAACTTTGGAGAATGCAATCTGTCATCACTAATATAGAAGTGGTACTCCCTCAAAATACTTATTTTATCATCTATGATATCAGGTGCATACCTGAATATAATATGAATAAATTTTTTAACTTGAACTAAATTATAGTATTGGGATTGAACCTCATTTTTTGGTTGTAGTGTGTAGTTCTTAACAAATTCCACAACTGAAATATTGGTGCCAACTAGGAAATTATCCTTGCATACCTTGAATTGATTATCTAGCCATTTTGATTTGTGTATGTGTCTTATATATTGGTAGATTATATTTTTATTGAATTCAAACATGAAAATATATATATATATATATATATATATATATATATATATATATATATATATATATATATATATATATATATATATAAACTTTTGTCATAACCAATTCATATTTTGATGACTCTTTTCCATATTTTAACACATACTTTATAGATTTGAACTTCTTATAATCAATTAGTTACTTTCCAAATTAATGCAAAATATCTTCATGTATATAAATAATAAAATTTGACAAACCATCACAATTATTACATGTTCCATCTAAATATTGTTTGGCAAAAAAAACTATCCCTCAGGTCTTTGATAGAAAATACCTTGGATTAATTCTCTTGATGCCTTAGGTTAGGAAGACACCATACATTCTTGCAAAATCTTGTTAGTATGTAAAGTAAAATGCATATGAAAAAAAACATTAAAATTCATAAAAAATTCAACATGTACCATAAAAAATATATGTGGTACATGCTTGGTTGATTTTAACATATAAAGACTTGCACATCTCAAATGACCTTTGACTAATTATCGATTGTCCATTAAATTTTTCAATAAAATTTTGTTTGGGTCATGTCTAAGGAATCTTTTGCATGTGGCTCATGATTTTTTGAGCCTTTTATTATTTTAACAACATATTTTACATTAGATGATATCCTTGTGTTTTAGTGCAAAAAATTTTCAATCAAATGTCTTGTTCCTTCAACCAATAACTTATCTTTTGTGGGAGTCTACCACTAAATTCCCAACAATCCATAAGTGAAGGGTCATCAAGCTTTGTTCTTATTTTTATGGAATTTATTAGATTTTTTCTATTTAAGTTCAAGGATTTACTTTTTTAGTAATAATTCAAGCTTTATATGTTGACTTACTCACTATTATTACACTATTACTCGTCTTGCCTCATTATTATCCTTATTATGACTTTTATTGCCTATTGCCTTAAATACATTAAATAGATTATTTACTCTTGTACTATTTATTCACTTCATGTTTAATGTTCTTAACCCTAAATTATACATCACAAGATTAATTTTTTGCATTTTCATTAATTGAACAAATAGTTAACATCATTTTGTATGGGTTTTACTCTCAAATGCATATTCCCATACACATTGAGCATGATGTTGAAGTGATATTTTTGACATTTTACCTTCCATAGGTTCTATTATATTTTCATATATTTCAACCAAATACCTTGGTGTTTGTCTTATTATCTTTGTACTATGGGTGTACTATCTATATTTTATATTAAATTGGGTGGTGTTACCAGTTCAATCATATTAGGGATTGTAGAGGGTTGATTATCTACATTAGACCCTATAGGAAAATTAAATTCCTCTTCATTAGGAGACACATGATTTTGGGTCATTATTTGGTGTTGATTATCATCATAATCAAAATTTTCATTATTAATGATGTTTCATTATATTGTGTTTGTATATGTGTTTCATCACTCATTATAAATTCATTACTTACATGCTCTAAATTTTAAATTTCATCATGCAAAAAAGATTGATTGGGTTCTCCTATCTCATTTTATGACATATCTAAACTAAATTCTATAGAATTGGGCATGTTATTTTCATGTGAAATATTACTTGGTGTAGAGGAAGCACCTTCACCCCTTTCCTAGAAGCCCTTATGGACACTCTCCTATATGCTTGTCTTTTTCTTTCTCTTTCTCTTTTCTCTTTAATTTCTTCATTTGATAGCTCTTTGATTAGTCTTTTGTGATGAATTCCCAACCCCATTATTTATATTTACAAAAATAATATAATTTTAGATTTAAACTTGAAGATTTGTTAGTGATTCAAACAAAGTGAATGAACAATTTATTGATTTCTCATAGTTACAATAGAAAAATTAGTTTGTAATTTGCAAAGAACAAAAAAAGTGAGTAGTTTTCATGGGAAAGGCAAGAGAAATTTGTGAGTCAAAAAGGGCATGTGTGATCTTAAAAACATGCATGCCCTTTACGATCCATGAAAAAATGGGAAAAAACTTTTAATAATAAAAATCTTGTTTATAAAGGGCATACGCCCTTTGCAAAGGAATACACAATTTTCAAGTTCAGAATTTTTTTTGCCACTTTCCTTCCAAGCTTGGTTCAGTTTTAGGCCTGGGGGGTCTTGAACCTAGTCCAAAATCTATCATGGACCATCCTAGAAGATTTATATGAAATTTAGGGGTTTTTCATCTTTTTCAACATGTCTAATCAAGTATCTTTTATTATTTAAAAAAAAAAAAACATATATGGGATTGTAGAGGGGAAAACATAGTTATAGAATATATAATTTTTTTTAATTTTAGAATATTATTTATAATTATTACTTAATTTATACATAACATACATTTTTATATAATATATACATATAATCACAAATTACCCTATAACTTTTTGAATATTAATCAAACGCTTATAAAATTATATCTCAACAATCTACACATTGTCAACTATGCTTTAAAAAATATTGATTTTCATGAAGTTAAGGGCAGAAAATTATGTTCATACACTTGTAGTTTCAATTTTTTAGTTATTTTGACTTGTAAAATTATTTAAAATATATATATTTAATAAAAAATATTCTCAACAATATTTGAAATTTCACCTATCCATATATGCATTTTCATACAAAAATTCTTTTGTTTACTAAAAAAAGGTGTGTTTGTACACATGTAATCTCTTTATATTTTCATTAAAAATGATCAACCTATTGTCATAAATGTATATATTTCTCACACTTTTATCATTTGGGTATTGAAAAAAAAATTTAGAAACTACATTCAAAATTTCACAATTCATGTTCTTATGTCATTGTTAAATTCCTTTTCAAAGTGTCTCGAACATTCTCTCCAAGTTTACCTATTGTTATTTTTAGAAAAAAAAGTATCACTTTATACCCCATTTTGTCCCATATTATCTTTCATCTACCCTATAGTTCTAAATTTTTTTCACAAGTTTAACACATAGTCACTTTAAAATAACTTTGTTCTATTTGTGTATGTCTTCATTAGCTATAGGTTACTAGGTCAAACAGGGTGACATAATATTCTGATTCAATTCCATATTAGCATATACTATTAAACATGTCAAATTTGTCTTCTAATTCTTTATGTGAGCATACAGTTCAACAAACATTATCGAATAGGTCGACCACATTCTCTATTCTTCTTTAGCATATAGGGTTTTACATATTGTGGTTGAACCAATTGACCTAGTTTGAAAAATTTAAAATCAATAATGAAGGCATTAAAGCATAAAATTTTAAATCTTAACCATATTCAATCCCACCAAGGTTATTCTCTTTCCCATCTATATCATTTCATTACTTTTTTAGTTTTGTTTTTCAAAAGTTAGCAGTCTTCAAAACTACAACCCTACATCTAACTAGGTTGACTTGGTCGACTTAGTTATGTAGTCTATCTTTTGTTTAAGAGATGTAGTCAACTTATTTGACTCTATTCTTAAAGACCTTACTTCTACAGAATAGTAATGACCCAATTGACTCTATTATGTACTATTTTCATACATTATCACCTGAAATGACTTTGTATTATTCTTAATCAAGGAATTAACACATATTTTTTAGTAATTAATTCACATTTCATTTTCAATTCTTTGCATGTTTAGAGTAACTCACTTAGTCTAAATAGGTGGTTTTTAAAATTATTATTCTAGTTACACTATTTTACTCTTTCAAACACACTACCAAATCACATAACATTCAAAGAACATTTAAACACTTGTCTTCTCAAGGCCTACCTAATTGGATTTGATTGCCAAGGGAAAATTCAACTTAGTTTTCTAGCCAAGTATAAATATGTGGTTAATATTATATATTATAAAATCACTTGACACCCTTATCACTATAGGATTATTAAGGGAAGGGGTATACCCCAGCACCAAGCTAGTACCATTTCCAACATACATCCCTTTCAACCCAAACATCCTAAACCATTTTTATATTGCCTTTCTATTTTCCTATTTTAGGCCAACTTTCTTATCACATTTAAACCAACACTTTCTAATAATATAATAACACTTAGGATGACCACCTAGTTAAGGATTTACTTTTTAGTTGATTGTTTACTTTCTAATGATTATGTGTTATATTTAAAAAAATTGCATTATCTATCATTGGTTCAATATTTTTTGTTGTGGCCCTAATTGGATCACTCACAATGATCCAATTGTTTGTGTGATTGCTTTCATTCTTTCTTCACTTGCAAAAAGTTTCCCTATTTTAAAACACTATCATTTTAATTTATATAGTCTCTTAAAGACTATATTTTTCCATTTCCCAATAGTATATAGTTAACTTATATGATTATGTCTTATTATTTCTCAATTTTTAGTTCTCTATCATGTAGTACATAGTCAACCTAAATGACTATGTATCCTTATCAACCTTTTATCTCCATGTCTATAATACAGAGTTGACCTACACAACTCTTTATTCTTCTCTTCCTATTAGGTTATAGAATAAATTTAACCTACATAAATTTGTATCTTATTTTATCACCTTATCTTTGCATCATATTTATCCTTCTTAACCTTTCTCTCTTATAATGAACTTCATGTTTAAGGATAACATAGAGTTTAACTCAATAGATATGATGAGCTTTACCAACCCAATAGGTTTTACCATAAACATATTTTGGCTCCTACTGTAGACAAAATTAATGTGAGTGTGGCCACTCACACTATAAATTATGGGACTCCTCCTCGTACATCTTCAATTCACAACCCTCTATTCTCCTTAGAAGATCAACTTGAGCTAGGGTATACTCCAAAAATGCTTTCATTCATTAATGAATTTCATCAACATAGAGGAAAATACCCTTCTACTATTTATCACCTTATGATAAGTGATTAAACAAAATAACCTCATTTACCTTCCCCCACATTCTCATGTAGATTTGGTGGCAATAACTTATTTGCATCACAACCTCTTCATTCTCTTTTGACCCTTTCTCATGCTATGACCTCTTATTCTTTGATTTCCTTAACCTTCATGATAAGTATCTCTACTAACATGTTAGGTTTCACATCTAGTGGAACATTTCCATGACCCTCTCTTCTTAATTCCTTTAGTATTACATCTTTGGCTACCCATGGTAATATTACCACTAGTGATTCTTCCTCTAATCCTTTTACTAGTGCATATTTTTCAACATAAAAAAATCATAATAATAGTGACTTTGTTAATAATTACTCTCAATATACTAATGGAATGCATGCCACTACTCATATTAGTACCCAATTCACTATACCAATGCTAATTCTTTTCATGCTATGAATAACACCACTCAAACCCATCAAGTTTTATTATAAACTCTTAGCAAAATGAATGTTTTCCAATCTAATATTTCCAATAAAATGATTCAAATACAAAATCATCTTATTTATCTCCAAAATCACCCTCAATAGCTGTTATAAGAAGTACACAATGAAAATTCCCATCCATCCCCCCTTCGAGATTGCCATGGCAACCTTATCCCTCAACCTCCTCTTGTTAAAAAAATAATCAAACACCTTAAAAATAAACCTCTTATGCCTCAAATTAATAGCATCAATATAGGAGGTATCACCCTTACCATTAGCTATAATGGGTCAACTGATCCTACCCTACACTTAAAAACATTTGGAAATCTATATAAAGATTGGGTCAAGTTAAACACTTTTGCCTCTACCAAGTTCTTAGTGAAAACCCTATTTATATATGATTTATATTGGTATAATCAATTCAAATATCATTCCATCAGTATTTTAAAAGATCTATTTAATGCTTTAGTACAAGTGTTTGAAACTAGTGACCTTAAAAATACCTTGGCTCATTTTATTAATTGCAAGCAACTTGAGATAGAAACCACACAAGATTTCATCAAATGGTGGAAGACATTTTATAAAAAGTTTTAAAAAAACATGGTATATGATAAACTCTTTCATCTATTCACCAATACTCTCTATCCTAAGTTGTAATATTACATCTAGACTCTTTCTCCATGAACTTTAGAAGAGGCCATCGACCAAGCCAAGCACCAAGATTTCTTCATTTTTCATTTTGATCCATCCAAACCTCCTATGGGCACTCATATTATAATAAAAAATAAAAATAATCATGTTAATAATGATGACATCAATGATTCTTATGATACCATTCATAATATTCAAGTTATTGCTCCTAACTATGCTTCATAATAAGCTTCCTCTCTAAACCACATCCCTAATCCACACTTTTCTCAGACAAGTAAGATCAATGTTCATAAGATATTATCCTTATTATAATTTAAAAAACATCTACTAAGGCCTCTTTCATGATATTTTCATCCCACTTGTCTTATGGAGTCATGGTACAATCCAAATAAATTATGTTGGTTTCATGATAGTTAGGTTCATTATCATGAGACTTGTAGGCAATTACATAATTTATCTATGGATTTCATCCTTGGTCCCAATTTTAAACATGATTATATCATTCATAAATTTCACAAGCCTATGACATTACCTTTAATTCTCATGAAAATCAAATAAAAACTCAATATTTGAACAAGGCTAATGCTCATTTGGCCATCTACAAAGATCCTCTTCTAAACCATCAAGATACTAATTATAAGCCTACCCCTTCCACCAATAATGTTGATAGTATTCTAGACCCAAATTCTAAAGATAATTTGGTTAAAATTACTAATATTCAAAGTGTATTTACCTTCATTGATTCTCATCCCACCCACACTCACCAATTGTCTCACACTTTTTACGTTATCCAAGATTCTTCCCCCACCCACCTAACAGAGTTGGGGAAAGAAGACCTTATATCTTTTATGAATCAATTATAACACCTCAATTAGATAACACCTCTCATAAAATTTATATTATTTATCTAACCTCTTTATGCATCACCAATGATACTCAACCTTCTCACACTATTTTTTTAAATCTATTACAAACTACACTTGTGTCAACTAACTTATCCTCTCATGATAATCAACCAATTTATCCCCCAATTAAACCAATTTAATATTATAAAAAAAAATTACATACACTTCTACTCCTCCTTCTGAGGAACTCCTCCAACACTATGCACCTCTATCCAATAATCCCCTCATGGGTTATGATGAATTGGATCCTATCACAGAACTTACTAATTTCCCATCTCAAATTCCATTTTTCAAACTCATGTAGACCTCTATACATCATCATAACTACCTTATGCACCTCTTTTTTGAAATGAACATCCCTCATCCTCCCCTAGTAGGATGTGAAGCTACCTTATATGCATCAGAAAACATGCCTATACACATTGATTAAACAATGGACACTTATATTTATCTCAAATTCCCCATTTCTTTTATGATTATAGATGAGATTACTATTTTTATAGATGATCCTCCCCTCTTTATAATTATTCAAATCAATGACATATAAGTCAAGTGTGATTTGATGAACAAGGGTTCAAATACTTGTGTTGCCTCTCTTAACTTTATTAAAACCCTTGGATACTCTGAATGTAATCTTAAGTACTCACGTAGCACATTTCAAGGCTATGATTGATGAAAAATGCCTCGTTTAGGTTGTGTGCGGATCCCTATCACCATCCCACATGTCACTATTTGATTGAAGTTTATGATCTTCAACTTTCCTCTATATTATAACATCTTTCTTGGTAGGCCATGGACTCATTGCATGAGGGTTGTTACCTCTTCTACCTTATAATGTGTCAAGTTCCCTCATAATGGTATAATTTATAGGATTAAAGGTGACACTAAACCTTGGAATTTTACATAATTCCAAGACCATGGTGTATTCAAAATTTTAACCCTTTAACCCCTATCGAGTGTTCCATTCTGAGAATCTCAATGATTTTATTTCCCTATCAATTTTATGCTAGGTTACCATGGTCACCCCAAACTCATCAAGAATATACCATGTAACTTCTTATATTCTAATGACGATAAGCATAATGAGATAAAAATCAATAGAAAAACTTCTAATCTCTCTCATCATCTCATTTCCTAGCTTCTACCTTATTTTAAGCTTCATTCCCATCAACCACCTAATGAATATATACCCATAGTCTTAACTAAGACTCGACACTCTATTCATCATGTTAGCTCTGATGAGAAGGTCATTCCTACTTTCATAATTTATCTTCATACGCTTGAAAATGATGATGATTATACCTTAGATGACCTATTTTTAGAAGGTCTTTTTTAATCTCGAAATTTTGAGATCATTCATTATCATTCTTATTTATTTCAATCTTTTTGTTTATATTATCGCATTTTATCTTATCTAGTTTCTATTTTTTGCAATCTTCCTCTTGTTTTCATGGTAGAAATGGTTGGCTCACCTCTAATTTTCAAAGAACCTCTTAGGATCATGCTTATGTATTTTTTTATGATTATTCCCTATCGATTCACTAGGTACTATGAATCATATAGCTGGCTTACCCATAAAATTCTTTATACCATCCTTTAACCCTCTATGCACCCAACCCATCCCTCATTTAAGCCTAGTCTAGATCTTATTCCCACTCTCCCTCTAGTTGAGTCTCTTATTAACTCTAATCCTATTTCTCCCTTAACTGATCCTCCTCTAGTCTCCCCACCATCCCTATCTCCCTTTGGTGATATTTTTCTCCCTTTGCCACAACTTGCTCCTTTTACAATCTAATGGGTCGATCAATCATACTATGATATTCATAGAGTTTTCAGTCATTGGACTAGAGATTGTAAATTATACTAGCCTTCCCTAACTTATAATTTCACTCCCTCTATTATTATACCCAAAAAGTCTACTAACAAGTGTATATGTTTATCACATGGAACAAATAATCATTCTTCCACTCATTATCATAATCTTTGACAATATATAGACACCTTGTGTCCTACTCTTTCTCATCCTATAGACAAGGCTATACCTCACCTAAAAGTATTACTAGAGTATATTCCCAAATATATAAAGGTTTATTGTCTATAACACTAATGCGGTATCCCTCACACCAATCATTTCCATATCCTTCAGCAGCATCTCCAAGTTTATGTTATGACCATTCATACACCTTTTATCCCTCATCTCATAGGTTTCCCATGTAAGAAGGCTCCCCCTTATTCCCCCTAGTTCCCCCACCTACACCTATAGTTTCTCCACTTGTGGTTCTTCTACCCATGGATCCTCATTCACATGTGGTCCCCTCTATATTAGTGAATCATTCATGTCCCATAAATTCCACTTCTATTCCTTCTCTTGAGTATCCCATACCTGATATCCCTCATGATTAGGATACTTTAGGCATGCCTACATTTTCTATCTAAGAGATTAAATGAGAGGTATTTTACCATATTTATGTGAAGATTAATGAGACCCTTGATGTAGTTAGAGTCCATCTTCATAGAGATTTATTAGATGTTATGGATAATGTTTATGGATGGATTTACTATTATTTATGAAAACAACATGGTGTTACTTCATTTATTTCTTCATTTTGGATTGGATGTATATTCAAAATTTACATTTATCTACCTTATATCATTTGACATTGTGTCAAATTCTTATCTATATTACATGGTTATTTATATTTCTCTCTACTTGTTTCCTATGACATCATTTCCTCCTTTATGTTTTCTTATGGATTCTTTTCATAATTTCATGATTTTTCTCTTTATGATTTCATTTTATATGGATATATTGTATCTTTTTGATGTTTTTTTATACCTTATCTATATAATGCAGATAATAACTATTGTGACTTGATTATAAAAACCTTGCTCTCCTTAGTCCCTCTTATTTAACATATGACTTGTTACTAAACAAGTCATCTCATTATAGTCTCATTTTTTTGGTCCATCTTGGATCTCCATTTATTCCCATTATTTCCTTTCATATATTAAGCATAAAAATGGTTGAAACTTGAGATAACATGTTGGTTCATAGGTAAGCCTAAGTGTTTTAGTTAGTCATGTCTTTAGATACTTATCTTCCTTTATCCAAAGTCTAAATATTATTCATGTGTATCAATTTATCTCTCATGATTGGTCATTTCAATTCCATATGGAGGAGGAATCTTAAAATACATAAATTTTTAAAAGCTAAATCATTTTAATAAAAGGTAATGATACAAAAGGCAACATTAAAACTTCCAAAAGTCAAATCACACTAAAAGACGTGATTCAAAGCACATATCCTTTTTCTAATCAAATATCAAACTCCATAATTGGACTCATGATATATTTGAGGTCCATTAGGTTGTGATAAGCTAGTATATTGGGAAAGGAGAATAATAAAAAAATCTTTTAGTTCTACCTACTTTATCACATAAATACCCAATTTTCCCAATAGACCAATGACTCTATAAGACATCTTGAGGAATGGGGAACACATTAAAGGAAGGTAGGTCAAATTTTAATTTTATTTTTGAAATAATCAAAATGAGTTGATCTTATTATCTCATTTATTTGTATATATATATATATATATATATAT
Source organism: Torreya grandis (assembly GCA_037957365.1). Classification (NCBI taxonomy): domain Eukaryota; kingdom Viridiplantae; phylum Streptophyta; class Pinopsida; order Cupressales; family Taxaceae; genus Torreya; species Torreya grandis. Next base: position 593,701 of record JARHVA010004833.1, read on the forward strand.
ATTTGTTCTTACTATGAATAGGTGTCCTTTGTATATTGATGGTCACTAGTCACTTAGTGTCTTTCCATGTCTTTAGTATGCCTCATGTTTACTAAGGTCTTATTGTAGATGCATACATTTTGATTTTTACATTCCCTCTTTAATTTACCATAATATTAATATTTCCCCTTGACAAATATTATTTTGTTAACTATTCACTCCCCCTAGGGATTCTAATTTATGAGTTATAGTGCAAGACCTTAGATAGGACTAGGCCTTCCTCATAAATTACCAAATTACCATTTAAAAAATCCCCTTTAACATATATTTCCTATTATTTTCCACCTAATTAGTGTTCCCTTTGTGATTTTTTAGTGTAATACCATTGATAGGACATGGCCTTCCTCACAAAATTTTCTAATATCCAAGTCGTAGTGAAATTACATGTGTCAAATTTGAGATAAGTCATGATTGATCATGAGTTACATGTCATGGACATGCTTCCAATCTTGATATAATATTTTATATTCCTAATTTATTGATTTTTTTATTTTATCTAATTTTTTTAATTTCATGTAATAATATAGCCATTTTTCTTAATTTTTTCATACTTTCCTAGTTTGAATTAGTGTGATCAATTTAAGTTCATTTTTCCAATTTTGTTTCTCTTTTATACTCCCCAACATGATTTAGTATGATTGATTGACTTAATTATTTTATTTTTATACCATTTGATATTTTATGTGCCTTCCATTTTTTTACATTATTTGCATACTTCCCAATGTGATATAGTGTGATTTTTACTTGTTTTAATTTGGTGCAAATCTTTTTCATGGTTTTAAAAAAAATTATTATCTTTTTAACCATCTTTGGTTGATTATATTTAGTCATATTTTGCTATTACACATTTCCCATTGTGATATTGTGTGTAGTACATCTATTTGTGATTAATTATACTTTTCCAAGTCATTTTTGTCTTTTTTTTCTTTTTAACAATGCATGTGTATCACATAATGCTAGAAAAGAAATAACTTCACATATATTTCTCATAACATATACAACAAAAGAAAAATACATGTTCTAGAAAGAAATATATCCATGAATCATGATCCATAACCAAATACAACTCATGAGATAGAATCCAACTGTCAAAAATCAATATCTATTTATATATATATATATATATATATATATATATATATCATGTGTTTTATACAATACAATGATACAAAATACAAAATACATAGCTCCAACTCTATAATTGGGCTCTATTATGCCTATATTGTGGCCTAGCCATACTACCCATACATGCATGTGACTATCCCCTCTAAATGGTATTCTATAATGAGGTAATCTAGGATCTTAATCTCATTACCTATCCCTATAGGTTGGCCATTTGGGCTTGTAAATATCTAAACTAGACTATGGTAGCCATGTGTGATGCTCTCTCTTGAGCTAAGGCTTGCCATGTATGTACATCTCTATATCCCACTCCTATTAATGGTTATAATCAATAATTACATGTCTACAACTACCTTGTAGCCTCCCCCACTAGTATAAACTAACCTACTTGTGTTGGGGTAGATGGTACCATAGGATCATCCAGTGTGGTGGGGTCATATAGTGCCAACACCCTATCCAAAATGTCATGGTACACCACCACGACCATGGATCCCCATATGACCTCATCTATCATAGGATATACAAAACTAAAACCATATAGATATTAGATCACACATGCATACACATCAAAATATATCTATCTATTATAATCACATGCAACTAGTATATTATATCAAAGCTTAAAATTACAACTTTTCTCACCAATCTTGGTGTCACTAACCACCATATCCATGTCTTCTCATCCACCAAGCATGATCTCTCCATCTATAAATTTATTGATAACTTCATTTATCAATCACCTCCCCAACAGTGTGAATCTAGGATTCATCACTCGAGTATATTGTAATCCTCTCCTAGGAGGTGCCTCTAATAACCAACTATGTCATGAACCCATGGTAGGGTCATCTTGTGTAGTTACCCTCACCTGAGATGGATCCCATTAGTGGTGCCTTTATCTATGATGTGGTCATGGTCATTATTATTAATCCTAGTGTGGTTCCTATTATGGTAACTATTACACCCTTACATCCACCTTCATGTTCTCTCCTCCTCTAATCACCTATTATCATTCTCAACCAGTCCATGGTCTCACATGTTATGGCTTGATCACTAGTATATCAACTAGTGTTCCTCCTCCTCCTCTCCCCTTTAGATATCTAATATGCCATGCCCAAAAACCAAGAATTACTAGAGGATCCATTAGGTTTAGGATTCCAAAATACCCTAGCAAGCATGACACTAGATATAACTCTACCCACTAAGTATAGTGGCCCATGATCCACACCCAATCTAGCCCTATCCCCATGATCACCCAACTAGGATAAATATTAGTAATGTGTGTGTATAGATGACACATGATCTCCCCTCATGTGATTATAAATAAAGATGGAACATGAGGCATGACATATGCTACCTAGTTCTGTTGCCATCTAGTCACCCAAGGTAACATATCATTGACCACATGGAGTAACCCAACTAGTAGATACATAGGAAACCTCTCATATATCCAAACTCTCCACTAGTCCCATAGTCTTCTACCCTATAAAAAACATCCCATATATATCATGTATGAGTTAGACCCAAATAATAAACCTAAAATCATATATCACCCCTGATCCAAAATGGTGTAATGTCCCCTTCTTGTGCCTAGGCATATGTGTCAACCATTAGTATATTAAGTGGGTTTCTATAAGCTAATTAGGATGTTAAGGGAGCTCCATAATTATTAGAGGGGTATTAGTTTTTTTTATTATTTTTGTAGGTGAGACCACTTCATAATTTACTATTCATGGGTACTATTTAATAATACTATTCACATATCAATATTCACAGGTCACTACTCATGGTGAAGTGGCATAATAATGAGGTGGATTAATTATGAGGTGTCCTTTTGGTGATATGGCATGGATTTAATTATTTAAAGATGAAAAGAGAGAAAGTGGGGTGTAATTCTCCACTTATGCACATGGGAAGACTATTAGGTGCATGTGGGAGACAAAAAAGAAGATGCCTCTCATCATTTGACTTGGCATGTGCTTATGGGGTGTAATTATCTACTTAATCACATGGGAGGAATATTAGAAACATGTGAGATACAAATTTATGGGGAATCATATGAGTGCACATTGGAAAGGTCAAAAGATAAATCATTAATATCCTTTGGCACATGTGAGAAACTTTTGGCATGTGTGGGATATCTTTGGCAGATGTGGGAGGAGTTAAAAGTTGTGGACTATTTTGACTAATGAGATTTCACATGGGAAAGTGGGGAACAATGTCTATTATTCTTGATTTGGATTCACATGCAAGGTGGGGTGTAACACTTAAAGGTACATGGAGTAAGTCAAAAAAAAGATCTTAAAGATGCTTGGCATATGTGAGAGAAAATTGACACTATTGATGAATAGTATAACCACTATAGGCATAATGCATTTCTTTGCTTCTACTCTAAGTTTCCCTCTTCTCTCTCAACTCCCCTCTTCTTCTTGTATATTATATAAGTAGGATATCTCTCATTTATAAATGCATATTTGATTATAAAACCCATTTATTTGTAGAACTTAAACATGTGTTCAATTCTTCATCTTCTTTATCAGTTTTGGTGGTGAAATATTTCACCCTAGATAGTTTATGGTGATTTCATACATGAATCACATTATATATTCATTAGACAAGATAACTAGTTTTAGTGGTGAAAGATTCCTCCCTAGCTATTTGATGCTGGTTTAATCCTAATATCACAATTGGGCTTCAAAGCAGATCCATGATTGTAGTGGGAAAATTGTGTTGTGTGGAGATTTATGGTGATTAATATATGTAAGCATGAGTATTGGTTTTTAAATACATTTAATTTAAGGTTGTGTTATTTATTAATGTAATATTTGTGAGGGTTTTCATCTATTTTTGTAAGAAGTATTGATATTAGTATGTTATTATAACCACCATTATTATATGTGTAATCATCTCTATAATCTAAAAGAATATGTCAGGTTGGAATTGTGGTGTTATTCAATTATGGTCCATGTATGGTTCATAACCATTGTTATTCATCTCTCTATGAATTTATTCCAATAGGTTTAGAGTAACAATATTGTATGTGGATGTCTAGTATGTTTAGTAGTTGATTTTAAGTGTGGGGATCATAAATTCATTGTATCATAGGTTCATTTAGAAAGTGTTTTATTGTAAAATACAATTTTAAGTAATATTCCCATTTGGGTATATTTAATTATATCATAACGTATATCATATCAGAGTCTTATTGTTAAGTGTGAGCATTTCAATTTTAAGGTTAGTAGCATAAGTGTTGAGTTGGGTTTATGTCATATTTGAGTTCATTTTCAGATTTGAGTTTAAGTGTTGAGTCTAGGATTTTATAGATTTGTGTGTTTTAGGAATATCCACTTTGGGATATATTAATTTTCATATTTTAGTAAATATCCTTGTCTAATATATTTCAATGGTATCATAGATAGTTTTATTTATAACCTGTGAGGTTTATCTAACTTTATGCAAGTAGAAATTTCATATGTAGTCAAGTAAATGTGGGAACATGTATTATCTAAGAGGAAGATTGACAGAGAGATTTCCTATTGATTCTCTAGTTGTAAATATGAGTGAATAAATGGATGAGGAATGAGGTAAGAAGTTGTAGATGATCTTGATAAATTGTTCATGAATATGGTTAAGTAGTAAGATAAAACAAATCTATACTGGAGTTGGATTACACATAATTTAGGGGTATGAAGAAACCATTCTTCCCTTCTCACTACTAATTCACCTAGTATGTTGTTGAGACTAGTTATGCTTACCATTCTGTAGGATCTTAAGATTTTTTTAGAGAGCTAACACATTTGAGATAGGTTGGAATGCTTGATGCCTACATTGTAGAATTTTAAAGGTTATTAGTCATGGTTTCAAATGTTTATGAAAGATTATTGACCTCCTTATTTCTTGAGGGATTATTAGATCCTTTATAGGGTTGGGTGAAGGAATTTGATCAACCTTCACTATAGGATGCTATTAGGAGAGCATGATATTTGGAACTCCCTACTCTTAAGTCAATAGGTCCATTAAAGTCTCTTGCTAAGATTTTTTATAGAAATAAGACAAGGCACCTGAATCATTAAAGAAGCCTTATCTGACAAATGAGGAATAAGAAAAGGAAGATGATTTAATAGTAAAAATATTTGGTGGAGGAAAGGCCTTATCTCAAGATAATGAGAAAGGATAGAAAAGCATTAGAGGAGAATCCTCTCTTGCATATTTATAGGGAAAAGAGGAAGAAAGTGACAAGTTCACATTTGAGCTTAAGTCTACTAAAGACTCATTGGAGAATAATAAAATGGATCTTCAATAATAATAAATCCATCTTGCTATTGAAAATTATTTTAAGGAACAAGAAAAAGAGGAAAGAACTAAAAAAATCAAGCAAGTGATCAATGAAATTGATAGGTTCCATACAAATGATGAACAATTTTCCAAGTTTGCAAGTGCAAATCTGAAACATTAGGAAGGATGGTGGGGTCAAGAAAATATAAGTATATTTCAATTTTATAATAATCTTCTTTTTGAGTCAAATTAAGAGTCCACTTTTGATAACCTACTCTTTGTGATGGAATATGAAACACTTCCCGATTTCAGTATTATAATTGGTGGCAATTGTAATATATAGAATCAAGGTGATGTTTTCAATTTTGAGATGATGAATCTGAAATGGGAGAGTGGATTTCCAAGAAATTAATGGATTAATAATAATTTTGATTGGCCTTTTAGTTCACATGAAAATAAAAAATATAGTTAGAGTGATGCACATAGACATATAATCAAGAGTGATAATATTTTTATGGGTGATCATCTTGATAGAGCACCAAACAAAAAGGGAATAATGGATTTTGTAGTTCATCAAGGAACTATTCTAGGGAGTGTCATGGGACAATATTTTAGATGTAAAGTTATTATCCACTTTCTAATCATCCAACATAAGAATTTTTTTTTATTTTCATAATGAAGGATTGGCAAGTATTTCTTGCCAAGAAGTGGAGTATTTTACAGTTGGAGTTCAGGAGTAGAGATGTTACATTGATGATTACAATTGATTCTATGGATTGGTGTGCATGGCTCTACCCTTTTAACACTTGTAAATTGAGTGTTAATGAATTAATATCAATTTATGATAGTAAAAGCATTTCTAAGATATCTATGAATTTAAATTTTAGTTTTAACATTGTTGACATCATCCACTTGATATCAATTAATCCTCATCATTTTTGGGACACAATAATGAGTTGTGTTGAGAATCATACTTTCTTATTGCCTAGGATCATGATAGGCAATGTAATTTCAAATGTTAATTTTATTGAGGTTCTTGGAAATGAGATATTATATGTTATAGAATCTAGTCCTTATAGGTATTCTAAGTTCATTTTTTAGGATAAATCTTTATTTGGATTATAGAAAAGGAGAATGTAGACTTGGCACAATGGTATTCCAGTTTTAATTAGAGTGACGTAGTGGAAACATGGTGAATAATATTTTTGGTCTATTTGGGATCCTAGTATTGGAATATAAATTCAACATTGCTTGAGGACAATCCATCTTTGATTAGGGAAGATTTTAATGTCCCCTTCTTATTCCTAGTCATATGTGTCAACCATTAGCCTATTCAGTGGGTTCCTATAGGCTAACAGGGATGTTAAGAGAGCTCCATAGTTGTTAGAGAGGTATTATTTTTTGTGCTCATTATTCAAGGTGAGACCACTATTCACAATTTAATATTCATGGGTACTATTCATAGGTCAATATTCATCTGTCACTATTCATGGTGACATGGCATAATAATGAGGTGGATTAGTGATGAGGTGTCATTTTGGTGATGTGGCATGGATTTCATTATTAAAATATAAAGAGAGAGAAAGTGGGGTGAAATTATCCACTTAGACACATGAGAGGACTATTAGGTGTATGTGGGAGACAAAAAAAGAAGATGCCTCTCATCATTTATCTTGGCATGTGCTTGTGGGGTGCAATTTCTCCACTTAGTCACATGGGAGGAATATTAGAAGTATGTGAGAGACAAATTGATGTAAAATAATATGAGGGCACATGGGAAAGGTCAAAATATAAATCATGAAGATCCTTTGGCACGTGGGGGAAACCTTTCTCACATGTGGGAGACCTTTGGCACATGTGGGAGATATTTGGCACATTTGGGAGGGGTCAAAAGCTATGGAATATTTTTGACTAGTGAGCTTTCACATGGGGAAGTGGGGGATAAGGTATATTTTTCATGATTTGGAGTCACATGCAAGGTGGGGTGTTGTACTCGAAGGCACATGGAAAAAATAAAAAAGGAGATCTTGAAGATGTTTGGCACATGTGAAAGACAATTGACACTTGATGACTTTTACTCCATGTTTTCCTCTTCTCTCTCATATCCCCTCTTCTTGTAAATTCTATAAGTAGGAAAACTCTCATTTTTAAATGCATTTTTTTATCATAAACCCCCTTTATTTGTAGAAACAGATCTTGTGTTCAATTCTCCATCTCATATTGGAGAGCTATTTGCTGCTTTTGGTGGTGAAATATTCCACCCTAACTAGTTTATGGTGATTTCATATATGAATCACATTAGAGCTTCATTAGACAAGATAGTTAGTTTCATGGTGCAAGATTCATCCCTAGCTAATTGATGGTGGTTTCATCTTGAAATCATAATTTGGATTCAAAGCATATCCAAGATTATAGTGGGCAAAGTGTGTGTTCTGTGAAAAATCTCTAGTCCAGTTGTGTGGAGATTTTCAATGATTAATATAAGAAGTGTGAGTTTTTTTTTGTTAAATACATTTATTTTAAGGTTGTGTTACTTATTAATGTAAGAGTTATGAGGTTTGTTCATCTATTATTTTAGGAAGTATTGATAGTAGTGTGTTCTTGTATCCACCATTGTTATATGTGTAATCATCTCTATAATCTGAAATAATATGTCAAGTTGGGATTTGGGTGTTATTTAGTTATGGTCTACATGTGGTTCATAACCACGATTATACATTTATTTATGAATGTATTCTAATAGGTTTATATTAATAATATTATATGTGGATGTCTATTATGTTTATCAATTGATCTTAAGTGTGGGAATCATAAATCCATTGTGTCATAGTTTCATTTAGAAAGTGTTTTATTGTAAAAGTCAATTTTTAGTAATATTACCATTTGGGTGTATTTAGTGATATCATAACTTATAGCATATTTGATTCTTATTATTAAGTGTGAGCATTTTAGTTTTGAGGTTAGTATCATAATTGTTGAGTTAGGTTTGTGTCATAGTTGAGTTCATTTTTAGATTTGAGTTGAAGTGTTGAGTGTAGGATTTTATAGTTTTGTGTGTTTTAACAAATATCCACTTTGAGATATACTAATTTTAAGATTTTAGTAAATATCTTTGTCCAAGATATTTTAAATGGACTGGCACAAGGATATCACATATAGTGGTAACTTTTTATCTACCTTGTGACATAACACTCATGTTGTCATAAGTTCAATCATGGCCTATTAGATGTATAGAATTTTCATGATATACACATCATAAAGGTTGAGCCAAAAACTTGGGTATATCTTATATAATCATGTCTCCCATTAGGGTAGTGCTTATCTCTCCTCTAGATGATACGATGTTCCTATGATCATTGGTGTCTCTTTTATCAGTAATCCAAGTAATGCATGGACATCCTCATGTGTGATACTACCTCTATGGTAACCCCATCCACCACCCATAAAAAAGTGTTAGTAAATTGTTCCCATAGTCTGAGGAACATGACAATGAGATCAACACTCAATGGGATGTGTCTCATATCCATAATACCTCCTAGACCTGATGTAGATAGCTATTCTCTATCTGTGTTTATCAACTCTCCAGTACATTTGGTAGCCATAATGCATAAATCATTTTCTAATACTTCCAATGTCTCTACAAAATATCAAATAATAAAAGATGTATTTCATCTCCATCTCATTAATAATCTAAATACATTCTTCAAATTTCACAAAACTTAGCTAGTTTGATTTAATTTTTCCATTTTATAGAGAATTAGCCTATTCAATACTAAATCAGTGATATGCCTCCTTTAGGATACTAAATAGGCCCTATCAAATTCTTACTAAATCAACCTATCCAATACTAGGTCAGCCACCTTTTTTCTTTGTACTATTATATTGACCTTATTATATATACTTAATCAACAATACTACATTATCCATTTTAAAATAGCTAAGTCAACCTACTACTATGTAGTCGATCCCCCTCTTAGCATACTAAACCATCCCACTACTATGTAGTTAACCTTTTTTTATCCTTCACCTTACAGATTAAGTTGACTAGGTTAACTATATTCATCCACATCAATGAATTTTTTACCATTTACCATAAATGCCTTGGGCATTTATTGGTCTGACTCTTTCATACCCAATACCCTATTTTACCCATAGTGTACCTAAAAAATTCTTATGGTTCATTTTGATGTCTATATTTTTTCTACCAGTCATTTTTTTACAATTAACTCAATTTCAAATCAAAATATTCAAAAATTTGAAAATTTCATTTGCTTACCTCTGATGCATTTGGTATGGCCACTATGCATCCTCCTTATCTCACTTGTCATATCCTCACCATAATGGCTCTATGGTATCCAACTAGGTCTATCATAACTCTATTTGTTAAACGGTGGAGCCTAATCTTATTTTAATGCCCAATTCTTGACATGGGGTGTGGGGGGGAAATGCCCCCCCACTATGGTCATCATGGGGGTCCAGAGGGGTCGATGACCTATTTTTCACCCCCTAGTGGGGGTTTAGGGGTAGCACCCCCGAAGAAAATTTTAGTGAAAAATGCATTATAAATATTCTAATTTCATAGTTAATCTATACCATTTACTATTAGGTTCTAGATATAATGGTATAAATTAAGTTAGTGAATTTTTCCCTAATTTATAACCCTCCTTTAATATGAGGGCATTGTAATCAGGTAAAAAAAAAGGTGGAGAGATTGAAAATGATATGATTCAAATATTCAATATATGCAAAAATACCCTTAAGGTAGGGCAACACCATATAATACTCCTTTAGGAAGGAATAACTCCACAATGTCTCTTCAAGGGGACAGCCTCCAATATCCTCTTATAATAGAAGACTCAATTCTTACTTGATATATTTACCATGATAATCATCTCCTCTATATAGACATCTATCTAACCCATGGATGGGTAACCTCCTAATCTCAATGTAGGCCAACCATTACCCAATGTACTAATTCCATTAGTTACTCCATTATCCTAATATATTATACCCATATATCTAACTAAGGGGATGTGTGCCACATGTCAGCATCTCCATCAATGCATATACATTAATATATCATATCCCTAGGTACATAGCATTACTTCCTTCGACATGTTTCATCCATAAAACATAGGAAGAAACCAAATAATGAGTGTGCTGCAAATTATTGCACACTTGTCTCCAATCTCAATCATCTAGTGATCCATATGTGATCTTGGTAGGTGATATCTCTCCAAGCTTGTTTCCAAATTTGATTGTGCTCCTCTGATTTTATTCATGATCATAATAGGTATTCTTCCATGCATAGTCATAGTGATTTCCCCATTCATTCCATGTGCCATAGTATTTTTTATTTGGAGCCAAATCATTTGAACCCTTCTCTTCTTCTTCTTCTTCTTCTTCTTCTTTTTTATCATCATTATTTTTTTCCTCTTCTTAAAATTGCAACAAATCACTCAAAACAACTAAAAAAATTCTAAACTTTTGACTGTGGTTCTCTTATATCTTTTTATATCTCTAGTAAAAATTTTGAATAAAAATTCCCTATATTTCAGAAGATATAGAGAAATTAGTATAAACCCTAAAATAGAAATAACTCCCTCAAAACTAATCAAAAAATTTCAATGTTTTTACTATGACTTATTTGAAATATTCTCCATATCCAGTAAAAAAATTGTGGAAAAATTCATAACCAATCAAACGTTATTGATGATTCAAAAAACTAGGGTTTCACTCCACACAAATTGCCCAAATCAAACTCTGATATCACTCCTTAAGGTAGGGAAACACTATATAATACTCCTTTAGGAAGGAATAACTCCGCAATGTCTCTTCGAGGGGATAACCTCCAATATGTTATTACAATAGAAGACTCAATTCTTACTTGATATATTTACCATGATAATCATATCTTATATATAAACATGTATCTAACCCATGGATGGGTAACCTCCTAATCCTAATGTAAGCCAACCATTACCCTATGTACTAATTCCACAAGTTACTCCATTATCCTAATATATTGTACCCATATATCTAATTAAGGGGATGTGTGCCACATGTCAGCATTTCCATCAACCCATATACATTAATATATCATATCCCTAGGTACATAGTAGAAGAGGATATTGTAGTGGATGTATTATAGGTTTTTGCCTTCATTTGTTGGATTGAATAATAAGGACTAGAAATTTCTATGTGGATCTAGCCCATATTGGGTAAACTATGTTAAATTTGTATCTCTATTCTATTGTGATTTTTGAATTTTGATTTTGTCTTTATTTCATTATTATTGATCTACATCCTATATTCCTAACAACTGGTATCAGATCCAAAGGTTTATTTGGAAGATAAACTCATAGGAAAAGAGGTTTTTTGGTTCAAGTGGGAGTAATGGTAAAATAAGAAAAGTTTAAATTTAATGGCCAAAACTACTAGCTATGGAAGATTCAAATGCAAGACTATCTATATTATAAATATCTTTTCCTACCATTAGGAAAAATAGCAAAGAAGATGATGATAATGAAGGATGAAGATTGGGAGGTTCTTGATAGAAAGGAAGTAGGAACAATACAGCTATGCCTGGAAGTTTTAGTGGCTTTAAATATTTCAAAATAAAAGACAATCATAGATGTGATAAAGGCATTAGATAGAGTGTATGAAAACCCCTCAACCTCCAACAAGGTATTTCTTATGAAGTGTTTATTTAATCTAGAAATGTCAAAAGGTGCGTCTATTATTGACCATTTAAATGAATTTAACACGGTCACAAATTAGTTAATCTCTATGGGAGTAAATTTTGATGATGAAGTTAGGGATCTTTTGATTCTATGCTCATTTCTAGAAGGCTATAATGGATTGGTCATGGCTGTGAGCAATTCTATCTCTAGCTCAAACACTTTAAACTTTGATGATGTTATTGGTGTTATCATTAATGAGGAAATGCAATGGAAAAGCATAGGTGAGACATTAGGTAATGATTTGACTATGGATAATAGGGGAAGATAAAAGGATAGAGGAAAGGGCCCAAGGAATCGTGGGAACTCTAAGAAGGGAAGATCTAAATCTAGAGGAACATTAGTGTGCTAGATTTGTGGGAAGAAAAGACACCTAAAGAAAGATTGTTGGTTTTGAAAAGGAAAACAAGGAGATGGACAAAAAGATAAAAACTAGGAAGTAAATGTAGTAGGTGATGTGTTACAAGATGCTTTAATATTTTTGTATATAATATTAATGATTCTTGAGTGTTAGATTTAGGGGCTTCATTTCATGTTACACCCCATAAGAAATATTTTCAATACTATGTTCAAGGTGATTTTGGATAGGTTTATTTGGGTAATCGTGAACCCTATAAAATTTTAGGAAAGGTTAAGATAAAAATAAAATTATATAATGGAAACAAATAGTTTTTGAAAGAGGTGAGACATGTTCTTGAGTTGAGAAGAAATCTAATTTCAGCAGGGTAGCTAGGAAGTGAGGGCTACATAGTTACATTTATATAAAATTCATGGAAGGTCACTAAAGGATCATTGGTAATAGCAAAAGGAGAGACTGTAGCTACATTGTATTTATCTAATGGTGATTTTTACTCTTCTATTTCTCTAGATTCTATAGAATTAGATACAAAATTATGGCACCATAGACTTGGGCACATGAGTGAGAAGGGGATGCAAGTTCTCCACTCAAAGAATTTGTTTCCAAATTTGAATAAGGTGGGTTAGGATTTATGTGAGCACTATGTGTATGGAAAATAGAAGAGAATCAGATTTTTTAGAGTTGAGAGGATTAAAAAGGATGAAAAGTTAGATCTTGTGCATACATATGTATGGGGACTAGCTCAGGTTTCATCCCTTGGTGGCTCTTCTTATTATGTTACTTTTATCGATGATGCAACTAGAAAAACTTGGGTTTATTACATATGAAAGAAATATGATATTTTTGATTCTTTTAAGAAATGGAAATTTTTGGTTGAGAATAAGATAGGAAATAAGTTGAAGTGTGTCAAATCAGACAATGAAAGTGAATATTGTAGCAAGCAGTTTGATTATTATCATTTATCCTATGGGATTCATAGAGAGAAGATGGTTCTGAGAACATCACAACAAAATGGTGTGTCAGAAAGGATGAATAAGACAATCATGGAGCATGAAAGTAGCATGTGATTGCATGCAAGGTTGCCCTTACAATTTTGGGTAGTTGATATGGATATTGTTATTTACTTAATAAACAGAGGGACTTCAAGTCCTTTGGATGGTGGCATTCTAGAGGATGGATAGGTTAAAAGGTAAATTATTCCTTTTTAAGTACTTTCAATTGTGAAGAATTTATCCATATTGATAAATAAAATAGAACCAAGATTGAGGCAAAATCCAAAAAATGTACTTTTATTTGATATGGAGTTAATTATTTTGGTTACCATTTATGGGATATTGAAAATTGTAAAATCATTGAGAGTAGAGATGTGATCTTTAATGAAAAGGTCATATATAGAGATTAGTTATAGGAAAAGAAATAGGAAAAGTCAAATACAAAATATGTAATACTTGATGAAATTACTAGAAATGAAATTCCAAAAGTGCTATAAAATTAGAATGTGCAACAACTACAACAAGTACCTCAAACTCCTAGAAGTGTAGTTATAAGATCTATTAGAGTGAGTAGACTCACTAAATGTTACTCTCGTTCACTTTATTATTTATTATTGATTGATGGTGGTGAGCCATAAAGCTATGAAGAAGAAATGTAGGTAGAAACTAGAAAGAAGTGGGAGCAAAGCATGAAAGAGGAGACAGACTCCTTGGTACACAACCAAACTTGGGATTTGGTTCAGTTTTCTATAGGTAAAAGAGCATTGCAGAATAAATGGGTTTATAGGTTGAAGGAAGAAGATGGAGGCAAAAATAGGTACAAGTCTAGACTTGTTGTAAAGGGTTTTTTTATAAAATAAAGGTATTTACTTTTATGAAATATTTTATCTAGTAGTTAAAATGACTTCTATAAGAACTATTTTAAGTTTGGTAGAAGTAGAAGAGTTTCACCTTGAATAGTTAAAATTGCATTCCTTCATGGTGATTTGGAGGAGGAAATATATATGGAGAATCCACAAGTATACAAAGTCAAAGGTAAGGATAAAATGGTGTGCAGGTTGAAGAAGTGTGTTTATATGGCCTAAAATAAGATCGAAGACAATAGTATTTGAAATTTGGCATGTTTATGATAGAATAAGGTTATATCAAATGTCATTCTAACCACTATGTTTACTTTAAGATATTAGATAATGACAGCTATATTATCTTGTTATTGTATGTAGATGACATGCTTGCTTTAGGGTCTAACATGCATGATATAAATGATCTAAAAAGAAAACTAGTAGATTCATTTTTAATGAAGGATTTGGGTGTTGCAAACAAAATCATTGGCATGAGAATAAAAAAAAGTAGGAAAACTAATAAATTGACATTTTTTCAAGAAGAATACATCAAAAAGGTGTTAGTCAGGTTCAATATGCAAGATACAAAACTTGTGAGTACACTTTTAGGAGGGCACTTCAAATTAAGCAAGGAACAGTGTCCTAAAACATAAGAAGAAATCAATTACATGACCAAAGTGCCATATGCTTCATTAGTTTCAAGTCTAATATATGTTATGGTGTGTGCTAGACTAGATATTTCTCATGTAGTGTGAGTTATCAGTAGGTTTAAGAACAATCCAAGAAAAGAGCATTAGGATGCAATCAAGTGGATTCTCGAGTACTTCAGAGGGACCACTGATAGACATTTGTGTTATGAATGGTTAGATGTTACCTCACAAGGATATGTTGATGCAAACATGGCTAGAGATTTAGATGGTAGGATGAGCACCATAGGTTATGTATTCACTATCGATGACATAATAATTGGTTGGATTTCAAAATTGTAGAAGATAGTTGCTTATTTGACTACAGAGGTATAATATGTTACTGCTACAAAAGATATCAAGGAAATGATATGGATTTAATGGTTCATGGAAGAGTTGAGGCATAATAAAAAATAATGAATATTATATAGTGATATCTAGAGTGTGATTCATTTATCAAAAAACTTGACATTCCACTCAAGAACCAAACATATACAACTCAAGTATCACTTCATTCATTTAGTTTTGGAGGATGTTCAACTGAAGTTGGAAAAGTTCCATATGAGTCATAATCTAGTAGATATACTAATAAAGGTAGTCACTAAAGATAATTTGGTGAATTTTTCAGCTTCAATAGGTATTCAAGGATAACAAGGAAGATTATAAACATGCTAGGGTCAAAATTCAAACAAAAGTCCAAGTAAGAGTTGTAGTGGTAGAGTTACAACAATCAGTCTCCAAGTGGAATATTATTGGATGGTGGAGCCTAATATTATTTTAATGCCTAGTTCCCAATAAGGGGGTGTGGTGGGGTAACACTCCCCCCTCCCATTATGGTCACCATGGGGGTCTAGGTGCAAAATTTTGTGAAAATGCATTATAAAATATTATAATTTCATAGTTAATCTGGGCCATTTACTATTAGGTTTTATATCTAACGGTATAAATTAAGTTAGTGCATTTTTGTCCTAATTTTTACCCCTCCTTTGATATGAGGGAATTGTAATCAAGTGAAGAAAATGGGGAGAGAGTGAAGAGGATATCGCAATGGATGTATTGTAGGTTTTTTCCTTCATTTGTTAGACAAAATAATAAGGACTAGTAGTTTCTGTGTGGATGTAAACCATATTGGGTGAACCACATTAAATCTATCTCTATTATATTATGTTTTATAAATTTTAATTATGTATTTGTTTCATTATTATTTATCTACATCCTATATTCCCAACACTATTTTTTCATAATAGTAAAAATGATAAATGAATTATTTTTCACCTTGTTTATATTTACTATTCAAAATTATTTACCTTTCAAATATTTACCATCAAATTTATTATTTTTATAATATATTTTTCTATACAATCTATTTTTACAAACCATAAAATTTTCTATAATCCTAACATCATAGAGAATCTTTTCACCTATTATATGTCTATGTTGCAAAAAATTCAATTTTTTGCTCTTTTTTACTAACCTCTATAGGTTCACCTAGTGTTCCATACATTAGACACCTTCACATTTTTTTGTGTCTCCTTATTTATCTAAAATACTAAGTTAAGTAAAGGTATATGTTTTTTCAATTCTATCTTTTCATTTATCTTATTTTCTCCTTGATGGACTTTATTCAGCTTCAACATTATGTGTTGTTATGTTCTTTTCCTAAGGCACCATCCCATGTCAAACCCATGTGACACATGATGATATTCAAGTGGGGAATATTTATACACATAATATGTTAAAAAATTATCAATTATTGATGATTTATATATTTCAAGAACCCGTCATGTTTCAATCTCTCTAAGTGCATGCCTTAAGGGCACCGAGAAAGGGGTGAGTAAGCTATTAGTGCTTTATAGGATTTTTTTCCCCTTACTACCACTTTATATCTACACAACCATCTCTTTAAAAATTTTATCTAATCTTTGCCTCCTCTTTTACACCATATATTCATTTTCCACTTTCGTTATTTATTCCCTATCATAAAATCATTTTTGATGATCTGCATTGCACTGTCAGCCCCATCAACCTTGTACTCTAATTGATAAAACTTATTTAGACTCTAGGTCAACCTCTAGTTGGACTAGACCACGACCTAATTTTTTTTTATCAATAATGATACAAGGTAAAATGGGTTGACCTTGTTGGCCTAAACTTTTAGAAAGGACTAAGGTTAGATTTTCCTATATAAACACATCCATTTCATCATTTCTAAAGGAAAATAATAAGAATATAGAGATATTTCACATTTTCTTATCCACCATTGTACTTGAGGAGAATATCTTAGGGTTTCATACTTTATTTGGAGATATGTATCTTGCCTTATGGAAAATTATTTTGGATGCATTGATAGGTTGTGTAGCATAGAGTTGGTTTATCCTTGTCATCCTTACATACCGTAACAACCTCTTATGAAGCTCCTTGGCCAAGGGAGAGATTGAGGTTCGATGGTTTCATCTTCAAAGTTAAGTATTCATAAAAATTTTCCTTCTTTTTAAGAGTAGATATATTTGCATTTGTGTTTCTCTCCCATGCATTAGGATTCTGTATACATTGATGTGAGAATATATCTTCTATACATGTTTACTTTTCATGTTTATTACTCTCACTTTGTGTTAGAATATTTGGTGATTATTAGATTATATTTTTATTTACTTTTTATTAGTTTAGCTAATATGAAAACATAGTTTTTAGGAACCCAAGTTTCACCCTCTTGAAGGAGAATATTCAATTCCACATCAAACTTGGATTAACATAGGATTGGCCTAAACGTTTTGGGATACCTATAGTCTAGGCCAAACCTCTAGATTATGGGGATAACTCCCATAATAAATCAAATTAAACTCTATTTCTAAGACATATTTTTATTTAGATTAAAAGGGTTAAGATAAAAACTTAGAAGGAAAACCTATACTAAGAGTAGCGATGAACCAAAACTTAATTATCCTCTCTTGACTGCTTGTTAAACAATATTATGAAATTGATGAAAAAAAGAAACTAAACAAACCTATTAGCAAAATCCTAGGCATGAATATTTCATATGAAGGTCAATTATAAAGTCCAAAACCTGAAGGCCAAGGATATAGGTCTACATAAGACATTACTAGTCCATCAACATTTCAATGCCACTACTACCTATTAACACTTCATAAATCCTACATAGAATGATAATATGACATTAGGTGAAATATATGACCTATATAAGAAAATTAATCTCATAAATTATGTAAATCAATAGTCATAACACACACTGACACTCATACATAAGTTTGTAACTATTATTTTCTAATAATTTAATGTGCAAGGTACAATTTGGCAAAGCTTTGCTACACCCAACTGAGGGATGAGAACAAAGAGCTCAATGCCTCAATATATATAGTTTTTCATGAGAGATATAAGAATCTAAGCATAGTATATTCCATGAAGAGACCAAGGTGGGCCTGAAGTAGTTACAGTAGTCTTGATTACTCTCCCCATGCATTGCTTGAGTGGATAGGTGTCTTGAATGGGTCATTTGAGGTGTTGATGTCTAATTTTGGAAATCTTTAACATATGGAGAGCACATATAATCCACCTTCATCTAAATCCCTCTTTTTTCATATGCTACTAACATTAAAAGTGACTTAATAGAGACATTTTCCATGAGCATTAAGTAGTTGACCACACTTGTAGGTGGACTTTGATGAATAAATTACCCAAATTACCCATGATGATCCTTTAAATGGGGGTTTTTCACCTCAAAGGGAAGTTATATATGTCTAAATATGGATCATTAACTTCATTATTCTTTTCTATGTCCAATATCACCTTGCTCTTACTGATTAAGTAGGCCTCATAAGTTAGTAATCCAGTCTTTTATCCATCCACTATTTGTATCATTGAGATAATTAAACTAGAACCTTAAACTATCTAATAAGGATTTAATCAATCTTGAATTAACCCCCTAAACTAGTACTTAGACCCTTAAAATATCTTTCACCTAAAATTTCATCCTCCTTGCATGACTAGGACATTTATACCAGCCTCACAGACTGGCTGATTAGAAGAGGGTAGTAGAGGAACTTATAGGTAGGTAAGTGAACAATTCTATATTTGGAGAGGTAAAATAAGTCTCAAACCAACACTTCCCATGATTTATAACTCTTGAATAAGTACTTCACCCCATTTCCTACTTAAAACCCTAAAAATTTATAGTTTTTAAAGGTGTATGTACAACATCCATATAGCCAAGTATCATGGACATGGCCTTATCTAAGTTTAAAAAATGATTTAGGTGTTTTCTAAGTGGTTACTACCTATCTAGATTCAATTTTCATCAAATCTATTCAGTCGGGTCCTTACTAGGGTTTTAAAGGGGTTTAAGAGTGTTTAAGACTCTTAATGATGGTTCATAGAGGTTAGGGCTTAAACCTATAAACCAATTCCACTAAATGCATGTATAAACACCCCTTCAACTCTCTTGAAGTGCTTATCCTCCCATGAAAATGTTTTGTATAGTTATGATCATGTGAAAATGTCCTTCAAATGAAAAGCATGTTTTATAGACAATCTTTGAGTGTCTGTAGTCATAATTATTAGCTTTAGTAGTTTTCCTAAAACTCAGAGTGATCAAATGGATCTTATAAAATATGATAACCTCATTTATTAAGGTTTTAGGTGCCATTTTAACCTCATTTTACCATATTCTCCATCTCTACGTGGTATTTCCTTAATAGAGGTGTTAGACAAGTTTTCTTAATCACATGGTCCCTAAGTTTTGGCCTTAACCTAGGGGTTATAAGGCACATTTATACTATTTTTAACATGAAGCTCATCTTTGAAGCCCCTTGGAGTAACAATGTTAGATTAATTAATACATTTCCCCTCTTATGCATGCATATATTCTTTCACCTCAATACCCAGGTATGTCTACTTGAATAACCAATCATGTAGGTCCCTATAGGTGAATGTTAAAGGAATATTTGGATGCTTTAGGAGTAATCCTTTCTCCTTAACCTCATGATACATACAAAACCTTTTTATTTATTTTATTTTAGGCCTAAATGAGTCTTCTCAAGCCTAATATATATAACCTATTCCATGTACATGCTAACCAATGGGTTATTATGATGTTCAAAATACCTGAGGTGGCCTCAAAGACCATTTTATAATCAAATAAATCCATATAGATGCATTTTGGGTCAAAGATTCATCATTTGGTACTATCTAGGGTTTAGGAAGGGTTTAAGACATCCACCATCCTATTGATGGTTCATAAAGTATAGTCATAAAAAACAAAACTAATTACCATGAAATTTTGATACATTTATCCCTCCATATTACCTCAATATCTTGGGATCCCATGTAGAACATGTGTGGAGATAGGAGTGTTGAAAGATGACTCTCGAGCTCTCTATTGACCAGTTTTAGTAGGTTAGCTTCTTAAGGATCATTCATAAAATTAAAACCCTTAAGATATTTCTTTATTTGGTTTATTTTTAGTCCATATGGGTACTTAAAATTACATAAGAACCTTGATCTTGAGCCTCTTTTTTGTGAAGGGTGTGAACATTTGAATGCGCACGTTGAGTTGATTGCCTAAAGCTTTATGACTTGAATAGGGTATTAATACTAGTTTAACCTTTTCCCTATTTCAATTCATGTGAAACCAATTTTTCAAGACCTAACACACTCTTCCATACTTCTCATGGTCATAAATATTGTTATAAAGACTTGGATATGTCTCAAAATGGTAGCAGGGTTTCAAACTAGGTTTGAAGTCTATCTCATTTATCTTACCCTCAAGCGTATCTAAATAAAATAATAAATTTTTATTAACTTATAGGGTGTATAAAGAAATTTATTACCACCTTATATTTACTTATAACTCCTTATAAATTCTAGCTTGCTTTTGAGCTATTTAAACCATAAAGTCACCCACCTAGTCTTGAAATTGAATGTCAACAGACTAGACTAAGTCTAAGATAAAATGGTGGGTATATACACTAATTTAATAACCTAAAATAAAATTTATAAACCTTAATACACTCATAATTACCATTTTTACCAAATATGAAAGCCTGATCACACCTATAGAGGCTTCAAATAATAACTTTCCCATGATTGGTTATAGGTTTGCCTACAAGTCTATGTGTTTGGTAGATGAGGGGTTATGAGTAACCATTTATCCCTTTATATTGTAATTATAGTTAAATTATAATGTTTAAAATGTGAATTAGTGTTATAGACACTCTTAGGTATCAGTATCTTACCATCCCTTTCCTCTGCATACTTCCTTCTCTTTAGACTAGGTTTTATGCCCAGTTAAGCCTGTGTAACACTCAGGATGTGTTCAGTGTCCTTTATCTTTGGTGGGGTGTCCTTCAAGTGTTATCCCTATCCTAAATTTTAATCTTAAAAAATTATTTATAAATAGTTTCTCTTACCCTATACATGATGTAGATCTCAATACACACCAATAGTGTTGTAGGCACTAACTTACACACATTGACTACTTACAGGGGTTTGTAAAATAGGCTTATATGGGAAGAGAGTATTTTTCATCTATTTGAAATTTTTTTTACCTTTTTCCATTATCATTCAAATCCTTTAGCTATATACCCTCTTTATCATATCACTTCTTATGCTTAGAGGTGGTCCATACATAGTGATCCTAAAGGCTTTTGCACAATAAGCCCAAATGGTTTCATGTAGGTGGTCACTTATTTTTTCAGCAGGGTATATGGTCATATGGGTCTATCTCTTCATGAAATTATGGTTATTGATATTCCCAAGGGTTATCTAGGTCTAATTTTCATGATTTAGGCTTGGAAATAGGGTTGATTTCTTAAGGGGAATGACAGTGGGTAGTCTGAGATTTGAACATGGAGTGTAGGGTCTTACTATAGTGCAATGGTATTGAAGGAATCATGAAATGGTAGAGGTTACTCCATGGATTGAAATGAAGTGTGAGTAAATATTAAATACAACCTAAAATTACCTTGGAGACCCTAATATATATACCTATCAATACATAGTGCTTTGGAGGCCAAAAAAAGCATACATAATAATAAGGTGAAACCTAAGACTCTATGAAGAACCTTAATATTTGTTAGGAAACCTTAACTTATGCTAAAGGATGTATGAATATATTTAAGGTAGAATGGTGGTTTCAATGTCTATGGGGATGTTATGTAGGTTATTAATGTATACATAAGGATCTAATGATGACTTAGCATAATTAAAACACTCCACTTCATGCTCATATTATGTTTAAGAGATTTGAGGACACCGTTGACCAGTAAACTATATTATTACATAATAAACCCCATATTTATGTGTATTATTCTCTTTGGAAACACTATGAGAGAGAAAGATATCCATATGAATTTCAAACTAAATCAAAGAGGCATAGGCAAGCTTGAAAACACCTTATTAATCCTTCATTAGTGTTAACTCCTTGGGTGAATGCACTAAATACTCCACTTTACCATTCAACTCTACCTATAGACTATAGGTTTTGTCAGTTTAGATGTTTCTCAGCTCTATATCCTCACATGTGTGGTCTAAATGTTGAGGAATTAATTGAAAGTCCATTTAAGACATGAGGAATCAAGAATAACTACTAGTTTAGTCAAATAGACCAAAATCTCAACAAAATTATTTTTTTCCTTTTGCCTTGTGCAGATGTGAATTGTGACTATACCCCTTAATTTCTTAATGAAAGTTCATAAATCTCAAATAACCAACCTTGAAACTAATGCCCATGAATGAAACGTGACCAAGTTTACTTTTTCTAGCCAAGAATTTGGGTCTTCTTTCTCTCTCCTTTGTATAGTTTGAGCATAAACGTAAAGGGCTCTCTAATCCTAATAATGAGCTCAATGGGAAGATGAATCAATTTTTGAGATCCTCAAGCATTGAAATAATCTTATTTATTCCACACATGCCATTATTGACTTCTTAATGCATATCCATAACTTCACCTGAGTCAAACCGTATTGTATGGATCCATACCATTCAAAAAACTTTTGAAACCTAAAACTTTCCTACATTCTCTCATGTTTCAAACCACAAGCCATTGTTAATAGATATGAGGAGGGAAACTAGGATTCAATTGATCTATTCAAGTCTATGGCATGAATTAGATAAGTTGAAAAGGCATATTTTAGCATGGGTGGGACCCAGTAATGGTAATTAAGCATTGAAATTAAAGTTAATGGGGCTCAATAGTGTATGAAACACCTTAGTTATGGCCTAATTGGGTTCCATGAAAGTTTTTGAAGGAATTTATAGTGTTTTAGTGGCCCATTAGGGTCAAATGGAGTCTCATTATGGTCAAAATTCTCACTTTTAGAACACATACATGACCTTAAGGAAGGATAACAATTGAATAACATATCAACACATATGAAAATACTTTAGTACCTATTAAAGAATCTAGTTAGGAACAAATAAAACTTCATAATATTATTAAAATCTTGTAAATGAACCGTACCTCACATGATTTGAGTAAATAAGGGATATTCAAAATGCATCCCCAGTTTTATTTTACCATCTCACCTCCACCATAGCACCTTTGAATGTTAAGGATTACTCACAACTCACAAAGGGATTTCATACATGTTTAAACATTCCAAAATCACTTAATACAAGTTGAAACATGAGGTGGGGTAAATCATCAAGTATATCATAATCATGATAAGACATTAAACCTACTTCATATGGAAAAACAAATAATGACTTGCTTTGAATTGCCCTACTTTATTGAGATGTATGACAACCATGAGACCTATTAGTGAAATAAGGTCTTAAGTCTTTAATTTGACACATTTCTATGCCTAATATTATAAATTGGTCAACATTTATGGTGACTTAGCTTGATTGACCAGCCTGCTGGTCAAGGGAACTCAAAATATCTTCATTTGCTCTTCATGAATAACAAGTGAACCTTGAATGCATATATAATATACCCAATACCTTGTAGACCTTCAAAATAAATTAGACACAAAAATAAACCAAAAAAGAGAAAATAAAATATAGACACACATAGTAGGAAATAGCTAGGACAAAACAATAACGATTAAGCATATGCTGAAGCACTTAAAGGAAAGAAATTATTACTAGATGTTATGTACAAGAAGACTTGGCATTCCTAATAATAGTATTTTAGGAACATCACATTGATAGGTATGGGGTGTTAATCATCATTAAACCTATATATTTGTAAAGCATTGCTCTCCTTGAAACTGGTAATGACATATGGTCCACTCTAAAAACTGTCAAACTTTGAGTGTTTACCTGGCTTGGCATGATCCTCATCCCACTTAAGCACAATGTCTCCTTATTGAAAGGTATTGTGTTAATCTCTCTTGTCAAATGATAGTTTTAATTGGTGTTTTGTAAACCACATATCATGTATATCAATGTCCCTTGTCTCTTCCAACTCTCTTAGCTCATTCATCCTTATTTCCATTGCATTATCCTCCAGGAGCTCAAGTTGGTGTGCAAGCTCTAAAGCTAGTAGCTCAAGTGACATGGGAATATTTTACTCATTAACATAAACAAGGATATAATTAGAGTGACCGTTATACATCTTAATAGTTATTTTATCTTCCCATAAGGTGGTCTTCAACTTTGTGTGCCATCCTCTTTGACTTTCCTCCATTATCCTCTTAATGATCCTAATCAAGTTTTTATTAGTGGACTCTACCCCATTGCCTTGTGGGTATTATTTTGATGAATAATTTATATATATTCCATGGTTAAGGTACCACTCACATGCTTTATAACTATTAAATTCCAAGGCATTGTTTGATATAATCATAGAAGAGACCCCAAACTTACTCACAAGGTTGTCATAAAACTCTAAAATTGAATTCTCATTTACTTCTTTGAGTAAAACTACCTCCACCCAAATGGTAAAGTAATCAATGTTTTTCAAAACCCACTCATGTATAGTACTAGATGAGGGATAGATGATGCTTATGAAATCTAAGCCCCATTGCATAAAGGGTTGCTTAACTTGGATGGGTTTTAAGGGTAAGGTAGTTATTCTTTGTTTACCAGTGAACATAATACACTTAGAACATCTCCTAACCCAATATTGTGAATCCTTGAATAAGTTGGGACACAATTATCTTGATCTTATGATATTTTATGTTGTGTTCTTGGTTTAAAAGTGTCCACCAGTAGGCCCATCATGAAACTACTCCAAAAACTTATCAATCTGACTAGTCTCAACATACCTTAGGAGCATGCCACCAATGTCTTTCTTGAAGAGTACTCCATCCAACAAGATGTAAGGGATGGAAGGAAGTATAAAGTGACTTATTTTTTTCCTATCTAATCCCATAGTAAATTATCCCATTTGAAGTAACTTCACCACATCTTGGGTCTAGCTAAGAGGGGTTATGTTTGTAGCTACTTGTTGATTATCATAGACTACCAAGACCATTTATTTCTCTTCTTTAACCTCTACTTCAATATGCTCACAAATTAACCTAAATATAATTATTTTAATAAAATTTACTTCAATATAATATTCCATACACTTTGTTACCTAATCATCCCTCTTCTCACTTAAGACCCTATTGATTATGAAATCCTTTATACTAGGGTGAACTACCATCACAAAGATATTGTTATTAGACACCATGTCTCTAAAAAAAATTATCACTCTCATGATAATTTTTTTTTTTTTTAAACAAAAATGTTTCTATCCTCATACCATTACAATGTTTGATTGAATAAATTAATGGGATGATCTAGTCCTTCATCATTTTGTTGCATGAGTATAACATAGATAGCATCAGTTATGGAGAAGGCACGTTGTCATGTGATGGAAAGGAAATATCTTACTACATATATGATGTTTTAAATCCTTCACCACTTTGAGCCATTATAATTTCACTTGATTGTCCTCATGGAGTAGACCCCTGACCTTCTTATACATAATTGTTTTGAGTTGGCACCAAGGCCCTAGAACTGATGGTACCATTATGATTTAAACTATTATATGGTATTGATTATGTAATCTACCCTTGGAATTATTGGTTAGGTTGATAAGGAGGCATGTTTTATTGATAAGAGTGATAAGGAGCTTGGTATGGGTTTTTATAAGGCTTGTAGGGTGGATTATGCTACTTCTCCAAAGCTACTAGTTTGTTATTTTAGGCCTTGCGCTACCCCTCTATCTTGCTCGACCTATCTACTTGACTACCATATTATTGATATTTATTAGATGAGGATGGTAATGGATTAATGGTAGGGAAAGGGGGTTGAATTTTTGGTAACAAAGGCATGAGAGGCATAGGATTGATTTTATTTGCATATATTGGGTAGTTTTTTGATCTTATGGATATCTCAAGTAGTTCACCCCATTGACTATATCATAATAGCTACATAAAATTTTAATTCCATTAGGTAGCATAAGAAATCATAGTTAGGGGTTGGCTTGATGATGTTATGAATCCTATCCTAGGTTTATTGGAACATATAATTAAAATCTACCATGAATTCCTTGGGGGCTCTTTTGACTGTAGTGAGTTATTCTACAAAGGATACATGATCACTCCTATCTTTAAAATGCCTACCCAAGTGTTATCCAAACTCATCCTATGTGTTTATATATTTAGGTGTTAGGCCCCTATACCATTGGAGGGCCTTACCCCTCAAGGAGGTTTCCAAAAGTCTCATATCCACATTTCATTGGGTTATGTTATGGACTAAACATAGATTGGATATGTTTGTTATATGATCTACAAGGGTAGTTAAGTTGTATAAAATTAAGTAGGGAATACTTTTAAGGGTAGCAGTTGGTATGTCATCAAAATGGTTAAGGTTCAATAGATTGCCCCACTTAAAAGGCACAAAATATTTTATCCTAGGCCTAACCCTTTGGGTTAGAGGACTTGTAGTAGTATTTTTTTGGGTATAATTGGGAGAATTTGGGGGTATAATATTAGGATTAAATCTAGGATACCTCTTTCTTCTAGAAATTTCTAATGATAATTACACAAATTCAATATTCTTACCTTTTGAGGAAGATCTAGTGGCCACCTTTTGCATGTAACTATATATATATCTACCACTAAATATACTTAGCTTTCATATGTCCTCCAAGGCTATCAAATAATGTTTCACATCACTTGAAAGTTTATCCCATTGAGCATGCTAGAACTGTTAGTAACACGAGTTACACGCTCTTGAAGGAGATTGTTCAATTCCACTTCAAACTTGGACTAACATGGGATTGGCCTAAAGGTTGTAGGATACCTATAGTCTATGCCAAACCTCTATCTTATGGGGATATATCCTATGATATATCAACTTGAACTCTTCTTATAAGATATATTTTTATTGAGATGAAAAGGATTAAGATTAAAACTTAGAAGGAAAACTTATACTAAGAGTGGTGATGCACTAAGTCTTAATTATCCTCTCTTGACTTCTCCTTAAACATACTTATGAGACCAATTAAAAAAATAACTAATCAAACCTCTTAACATAGTCCTAATCATGAATATTTCATATGAAGCTCAAGTATAAAGTCTACATCTTAAAGTAAAATGATATAGGTTTTCATAATACACTACTAAACCATCAACACCTCAATGCGACTACTACATATTAACACTTCATACAACCTACATAGAATGATAATATGACATTAGGTAAAATAAAAGACCTAAAAAATAAAATTAACCTAATACATTATATAAATAAATATTCATAGCACACAATAACATTCATACATATTTCTAAAACTATTCTTTTTCTATTAATTCAAGGTGCAAGGTACAATTTTGGTAGAGCTTTGCTACACCCAGCCGAGGGATGAGAATAAAGAGCTTAATACCTTAATACATAGAGTTTTTCATGAGAGAGAGAGAGAAGAATATATGTGTATGAGAGGACATGAAGAGACCAAGGTGATAATAAATCAATTACAATAGTCTCCATTACTCTCCGCATGCATTTCTTGAGTGGATATGTGTCTTGAATGGGCCATTTGAGGTGTTGATGAAAAAATTTGGCAATGTTTGAACTGTGAAGAGTAAATTTACACCACCTTCATCCAACTCCCTCTTTATGTATTAGTTAATAACATTAAAATTTTCTTAATGTATCCCTTTTCCATGAGGATTAAGTGTTTTTCCACACCTCTAGGTTGACTTTAATGAAGAAACCACCCAAATATCTATGATGCTCCTTAAAATGGGGTTTTCTCCCCTCAAGGGGAAGTTACTTATGTCCAAAAGTGTATCATAAAATTCATGATGACTTTATATTTCCATAATCACCTTGTTCCTATTGATAAAGTAGGCCTCATAATTTAGTAATCCAATATTATATCCATCCACTATTTAGATGATTGAGATAATTAAACTAGACCCTCAAACCATCTGAGAATGCTTAAATCACTCTTGAATTAACCCCATACACTATTACTTAGACCCCTCAAATATATATTTCCCAAAAATTCATCCTCCTTGCATGACTAGGCCATTTAGACTAGCCTCACAGACTAGCTGATTAGAAGAGGCTAGTAGAGGCACTTACAAGTAGGTTAGTGAACACTTCCAGATTTAAAAAGGTGAAATGATTCTCAAAAAAACTCTTCCAATGATTTATAACTCTTGTTTAATTACTATACCAAATTTAATACTTAAATACCTAAAAACTTACATTTTATGGAGGTTTCCATACAACATCTATACAACCAAGTATCATGGACATGGCTTCCACTAAATTGACAACATCATTTAGGTGTTTTTCAAGTGGTTACTATTGACCATTTTGACCACAATTTAAAATGGGTCAACCCTCTATATTATAAACTTATATGTGTTTCTAATATCATGTGATAGGGCGTTTCATAGTATATTTGATGTCATAGCTTATTTTTTTAGACTTGGTTATGATCTAATTAGTTTATATGTCAATTTTATTTATAATGTCAAATGACACAATTTTCAAGGTGTCTAACTATACTAATTTTATTTATAATGTCAAATTTTTTATATTCGATTTCAATAATTTCATTCCATCTATAAATTATAGTTCTCTAATTGAAAATCAAAAAAACTATTGAAAAAGGAGTTTGGCGCTTGTATAGCCTATAGGGGAGTGTGACATGTGTGATAACCTTATGTATTGACTCTTAAACTTCCCTAGAGTAATATAAGTGCTTGATAATATTATTAAGTGATAAAAATGTTCAAAACCCATTATGATGCTTCATCACCCTTCTAGACATGCAGAACTAATCAACAAGTTTCTACTTGGTGCGACCAATTGGAGAAGTTTCAAACTAAATGCATTTGGGGAGTGATATTAAAATCATAACACTTATTTTTCATAAAAATATTTAAATCATTTGTTAATTATTATTTATAAATCATCCTTTACAAGTTGACTATGTTTTCTTACTTGTTAAACCCCCTACCCTACAAGTTTCCTTCTCATATGGATAGGTCCATACAATACAGATGATGGGATTAAATATAGAGGAAATAATAATCCATATATCATTTTTTTAATCCTTATTTTCATGTTTTAACATGTTTTTATAGTCCAAGTATCGTAAGTTACAAGTGAAGGCACCATTCTATGTTGCAAGTAGGTTTTCATAATTTTTAGAATCTACATGCCTTGGTGGTAGTTTCATAGGGTGAGTATATGTTTATTTACATGTTTCCAATGTTATCTTGGTACCCTTTACTTTCAATCTCATCCTCTAATGTAATATTTCATGGATTTGTAATCATGACTGACACATAGTCATATGGAGTACACAATCAATCCTTTGCTTATTTATAATCACAACCATGGCATGTGAAGGATTTCATAATGATCATGGAGTTATTTTAATATTTCATGATATGTTCAATATACCTTTACATTAGTATCAATCAAGTTAATCCCTTTTAATTGTCATAATAAACACTATGATAGTTAACATCTCTACTTGCATAGTCATACGCCATCGATGTACATTGTTAGAAGAGTGTCATGATAGAATGGAGTTATGTGTAACTTGTTCTAAGTATTAAAAATTTTAAGAGTATCCATTTTAATGTTGGTATAAGTTATAATACTATTTTCCATCTCATATATCATACAACTAGTCACTCAACCATCATTGCTTGGTCTGCAGTTATGTTGGTACCCATAAGAAACACCTACAAAAGATTGAAAGTGTTGGATTAGGATCCCTACTATCTATTTAAATACTTAAAAGTTTGAAGAGTGAATTTAGAGACTTTATTATCATATATATTTGATTATAGGTATATATATCTACTCACTACCTATTATACTACTCACTCCCTGCATACATGTAAAAGTCCACCTATAGGTGGCACCACAAAGAGTTGATAACTCTTAATGGAGGGTGTTGAACATGATGAAATTATTATTAAATTACTCTTATTTTTTATAGATCATGGTAGACATATTTGGAATGATATATTGGTAGGCAAGTTTGAAGATTACCTTCAAAGGTGAAATGACTATGTTTAGGGACCATTTCTCTAAAAGATAAAAACAAAGGCGTGAGCCTTTTTGTTGATGTCATATGATAAGGATATAAATATATCTGATGCATATAAATGATTATAAATTGTATCCTCCACATATGATAATATCTATACAAAATTTGGAGGGTGAATTACTAGTGGAAGTTAGTTGTTTAGGAGCTCTAATATGCACTTTTGACCACTAACTTCAAATAGTGGTGTCTACAGGGTTTGGAATTTCAAGATGACTATAGCATCTCAAAGTAAAAATAGGGCATGTCTTCATGTTTAAATTATCTTTATAAGATTAAAATAATACTAATGAACATAAAGGTCATCAATATAAGTTGATATGCAATTTTTCAATCCCAATCCACACCTACAGGTCCCCTTTCCTTTGAAACTACCCACCTACAATAGACTACAAACTCCTACACCATCTATAAAGTGAGTATAAACATGGAAATATAAACCATTTCTAGTTTAAGTTTATTTTAAATGAATTAAAATGGATCATATGCCATGTAATATAGGTCTCAAGTTAAATTCTCATTTATAAAACCCTTATTCTACCTCAATACAGTCAATTGTAGATGTAGTAGGATAGTGAACAAAAGTTGGTGTTCTTGAAGTTTATATTGTAGCAATATGATATGAATACAAAAAATTAATTTTATATGGACAAAAACACCCAAACAAGGTATTATAAAACTATATCCAAGGTTCAACCATGTAATACCACCTATAGGGGGCCCTCCCAAACAAGGATACAGTTTGCAGTCCAAACTGATCAAATGGAGAGGTATGCAATGAGAAGTGTTGGCAAGGGTTGAAATGATAAATGTATTTTAAATACATACATAATTATGGAATTCAACTCAATATACCTTCATGATATGGTAATAATATAGAGAGAGGGCTCTAATCAAGCAATCTATAGTTCATATGATCAAAACCTATACACAATCACGTTCCCAAGGGTTTGTATTGGGTTTTGAAGGATTTAAAGGGTCTAATCATGTAACCAAGGGTTGGAAATTATTACATAGTTTCCAAGTCACTTGTATAATCCCCTCAAATTTCTATTTCTCTAAGGAAATAAGGGAAGTACCCTCTATTTTTATTTTGTATCAAATAGAGGGTACTTCCCTAAAGTGCAAACCCTACAAGTTTTGAGGAAAAGATGATCAAGTGAACTAGGAGATTATTATAACTTGAAAGGATGTGTGAAAATTAGGATTAATATAAATAAATATTATAAACCTTGCACATAAGGAATAATCTCAATAGGGTAGTCTAGACCTTCAAAGATGCAGACATTTATATTAGGTATGGTTTAGGCTTAAAGCCCAAATGGGAGGTTAGTTTCACTTACAACCTTGGGTGAAAACTCTAAAATATTTGAACATGTTTATGGGTATGTTTTATATGTGTATAATCTTCCACATTATATATAAAACACAATAAATTAATTTTTAAGCTTAAAACTACATTAGGCTTGTGCAAAATGAGGAACCAAGCTTGATAGGGTAACTTTGGATTCTCACATCTTCTTAGAGGTTATGCATGGAGGTTCAAGGAGTTTAGATAAGTTGAAATAGTTCCTAAATTTTTATTTTATGTAATTTTTTTCAACTCTAATTTCACATATTTATTAATGAAGACTAAGAGGAAAAGGAGCCTAAAACCCTAAAAAACCCTGGATAAAGACCCGATTGGGAAAACAAGGATAGAGGATTATCCAGATGATATGGAATGGATATGAAAGTGATTGAACCTTTTAGGGTGATTAACCCCAAAAATTTCATGTTCTTGTCCTCATCTATCACACTCATCCTTCTTGTTTACCATGCTTTTGAGTACTTTCCCATAAAGTTTCCTTCTTCAAATAGCCATAATCCTATAAATAACATTATGTTTCCATACTCTTTGAATAATTATAACTATGTATTGAAATCAAGTATATAATATTTATCTTCTTTAATAGGATTATATTTATATAATGTGTTTAAATATTTTTTTAATTAATAGGTATATATCACATAACATCCTACAGTAAAGGAATCTCATCATGAAGTCACATCTTGTAGCTCCTATATGACCAAAGCTGTGAACAAACATATTTTGATTCCCAATTAAACCAACTCATATAAATGGATATAAACTCCATGGGTCATAATTAGGATATGATTGAAGAATGAAACAACTTCATTTATCCTAAAGCAATATTTCAAAATTCCCATGAATAGCGACTTTAGTAGAAGGAGCCAATTTATGTTATCTTAAGTCAAATGTTTCTTAGATTAGAGTATATATTATTTTGTATAAAACAATCTCCCCTAATGTATACATATAGGTAATAAGAGGGTTGATAGGTAGGAGATATCGATTAGATAATTATCAGAAGTACATTCTGTCAGTAGTTGTTATTATAAATCCTACAACAATTCATTGCTATATTTTAATTAATATGAATAAACATTTTTGACTCCATTTTAGTGTCATAAGAGGAAGGATAGAAGTTTGAGTCAGAAGGAGGAAGGTCCCCCTTCATAATTCTTGAATCAATAATCCAACTTGTTTAAATAGCTAAGGAAGTTATTTAGTTTCTTTATGTGTTGTGTGTTTTATTTCTAAATTGTGTTATTTACATTCTTTCATAAAATTGTTTAAGGAAACTTCCAATAGTGTCAACATTTAATTAATAGTATTATTTTCATGTTTAATTTAATAATTCCATTTACTGTATGGCTTTATCATCATAGGTTACAATCAACAAAAATTTGAATGAGAAGATTGAGTGTCCACATATAGTGACATCATCCTATCAAGTCTACATCTTCAGGTCAATATTTAAATGAAGTAGAAGGTACAGGTATATTTTAACTCTCCTTTTTCATTTTAATCAAGAGAATTATATCTGATTGTAAATCAACTGCTAGTCATAGGGGACTCTATAGAGACTCTTTTAATTCACTTGAAGTGTTCCCTACTTGTACAAATAAGAGGAAAATTGGATTTCTTTGATTATTTTGGGTGTTTTTAGGTTCTAAGGACTTTTAAGAGTATCAATAAACTTTGGGAGTGAGATCAGGACTTAATACAACATAATATGACCATTCCATGCCCCATCGAATCTCCCATGTGTTTTTTCAAGTAGCATCATCTCAGCCAATCAAAATTGGTAAAGTGAGAAAGATAGTGAGAAGGGTGAGAACTTCAAGTGGATAACATTTTAAGGTAAATCTAAGAAATATAATTATATTAGAGTCCATGACATGTGTCATTCACTCCTCTATATGTATTTTCAAGGAAAACTAAAGCCAAATTTGAGGTCAAGTGTGAGGGGTGAGTAAAAGAGGAGTTTATTGGACTATAGGTAGTGATGGTTTATCTCCAAAAGAATATAGATGATTAGGGACATAGGAAATTCATATTGGAGCATGTATAAAATCCATCCCTCCTAGTGGAATCATGAGATATATCCCTAGTCATTTGTGGGACATTATAAAAGGGCTAAATGATGAAGGCAATTTTTTTGTATAGAATGAGTCTTACACCACATTTCATGAGTTTCATAAATTTAAGGGCCATTTATCCTATCAGACCTTACATGTCTTATCTTCTAATTTATTTTATTTCATATGTAACTCATCCTCTCATCATGAAAATTTTTCTTATGACTCTTGGATTTCTCTTGTCCCACTTCTCTCTCAAGTTCTATAAGTAGCTATCATTTTGGCCTTTGTAATATAATACCACACCATGTATGTCAAAGCCCTACTATAATGACATTATATTTTTGCCTTTGAACATTAATGCAAGTCTGGTTTTGAGTTCATGAACATTTTTTTAAGTGTGTAAGTGATGTATGGTGATGCAAAGTGATAATTCTCTATCCTTTCTTCCCTTATCCTTTCATGTTTGTATAAGAGTTTTTATTTTAACAGGTCATATAGAGTGTATTCAAGTGTGATAGGCTCATTTAAAGTGTAATATTTTCCTTTGAGTTTTAAATCTACCCTCTAGTTCATTTTCCTTGTGTTGCTTCATATATATCACCTCTATATTTAAATACTCATGTCAAAAACGGTTTAGGACTTAGGAGCTAGTTTATATGCTTTGATTCTTAGTGAATAAAGTATGATGGTCATGTGGAAGACATCATAGTGTATCACACCCTTAGAGTAGGTTCATTTCATGTAAAAATATAACTCTTTTCCCCATAAGTAGGCACTAGTTAAGTGATGATAATTCCACTACGTATTTAGGGAAATAGCCCTTAAAACTAGAGGCTCACTTCCACTATGGGTACACCCACATACCTAAAAGTGTTCTCATGTTTCCCAAATCTAGAAGAGGCTTGAACACCCTCTTATAGGGTGAAATATTTTGTGACAATAGTTATGGCATGCCCAATGGGACCACCATTATCTTCAATATAAATTCTCAAGGTGAATGTTGGTCTTGATAGAATCAGCTAAAAATTGGTATGCTACTCAGCATTTGGTGACTCTATAAAACTAGAATCTAGTTCAAGGCCATTGTTTTATCATAAAATTTATCTCATAATTCATGGTTCTCATTAGTTCATCATCTAGTAGAGTGTTTAATCCCATTAATATACCTATTCAACCTTAAATTCCTCTTGAAGTTCAATATCCTCATCATAATCTACCCTTTGAATACCAAGAGGATTTTACTAGCCAAGGAAGCTAAGAGAGTGAAAAGTTTGAATAAATTAAATATATTAAAGAATACATTGATATACCTCATGTTTTCCATACCTTAAATACTAAAAATATAATTCACCTTCAAGCATATGATGCCATTCCTCGTAATGCCACAAAAGGTGTGCCCATATTTAATGGTTAAAGTCATGTTACACCTAATGAACACATTAGGAATGTATTCAAATTTTGTATCTTCCATAATGTCACTCAAGAGAATATTTCCATTAGACTCCTTTCCATGTCCCTTAGAGTTAAATCTCTTGA
The DNA here is from genome assembly GCA_037957365.1 of Torreya grandis. Classification (NCBI taxonomy): domain Eukaryota; kingdom Viridiplantae; phylum Streptophyta; class Pinopsida; order Cupressales; family Taxaceae; genus Torreya; species Torreya grandis. Next base: position 629,246 of record JARHVA010004833.1, read on the forward strand.
TTAGTAAAGGACTCTATAAGGTGGATACATCACATCATGGGATGATTTTGGAGTGTTGTTAACCTCAAGATTTGGAAATGAAAATGACCATGCCTTTCTCATACATAAACTCAATGTGATCAAAAGAAGATATAAATAAATAGTGTATGAGTTTAATGAGAGGTTTCAAAAGAATAGGTGTATATTTCCTCCTCACATGAGTCCACCTCCTATTTTTGTGTTCCCTACCTACTTGAGAGCCATTGGTACTAAAATTGCTATCTTGATTCAATCCATGGGGGGTTCCACCCTTCCCAAAGAATATGAACTTACTATCAAAGCTAATAATGGTCTCATCCAATCTAAATGCTACCTCATAATATTTTTATTCTTCCATTGTCTCATACTTCTTCTAATACTCTATTTGTGTCCCAAATTCCTAATGCTAACACCAAGCCTAAGGTTGCTCCTAAAAAGGTAGAGAATTGCATGGATAAATATGGAAAAAATAAAATGTTAAGAGCCCATATTAAGAAATATAATATGAAATAGGGTGCCTATAAAAATTAATATCTTTATCAACAAAAATTTGGTTATCAATATGGAAGAGGAAGAGGTCAATGGCAACCTAACTCTAATAATCCTACCAATGTGTATAGTCCTAACTCCACCACCAATGCAAATGAGATGGTACCAGTGCATATCAATTGGTAAAAGGAGAAGATTGGAAACAAGTCTAATTCATGGATGATAATAATGTGGGGATCTATCTCTTATCACTCAAGGAGGGTTTGTTCCTATCTTATTAGCTGAAGATGAGGTCATGATGCAAGAAAATGGGGATTGGTAGCCTCATAGAGAAGGTTTAACCAAATTATTAGTGGAAGACACTTTTTTACTCAACCAAATATATTATTATTGTATATAATACAAGTTCCAAGAGGGAGGCTCTAGGAGGTGAAAATAGCATACCTACAAGCTCATCCAATCCTCCTCCATGGTAACTCCAAAAGCTCCTATACCTCCTTCAAGTTAGAATGTGGTAAGGTCTACTCAAGGTGCCTCTATTATTCAAGTTATAATCAATTATTTGCCTCCAAATACTCAATAAAACTTTAGTAATAATGCTCTAAACATCGTGTATTCCTTGAAAAGTGTCAAAGCATCAATCTCTTTATTGGATGTCCTCCATATGTCTAGCCAAAAAGAGATGTTACAAATGCAATTATCCACTATTTATACGAGTCATTCCTCTTCAATTCAAATTCATAGTCATGTTTTCCTTTTAAATTTACATAATACCATTTTTAAATCATATAATAGGGTTGAGAAACCTCCACCATTCTATCTCACTCTCATAGTGGGTGACAAGTTGGCCAACAATTGCATAGTTGATAGTGGAGACTCTACATCAATCATGCCCGAAGTTGTAGATGATATGTTAGGCATAAAATATAATCCTCATAGAAAATTATTTCTCTAACTAGATGTTACATCTAATAAGACAATAAGGCTGATAAAAAACTCAAAGGTCTTCTTGCATGATTATCCTAGTTTCATATCCTTCAAGACATAATTGTTGTTGACCTCCCATCTCACTTTGCAATCTACCTCTCAAGAGACTTTACATCAATATTGGTGGATATATCTCAATTTATTGGTCCTTTTTGGAATTTAAGACAAGATATGGGACTAGAGTGACCATTATAACTCATCCTCATCCAAGATTTCATATTGAGCCTTATATTGAAACAAGTTCTAACTTAAATTGTGTGATCCATGAGAAGGAGGAGCGTGATATAGATGATGGAAATTATAAACATGAAGGAATTTATGATATATTCTTGGATGATTATGGTGTAGATACATATGTATATTATCCTTATGCATACTTTAAACAAACTTACATGGGATTTATATCATGCATGAAGAGCCATTTGAGGGATCTAAGGTAAGTGTCAAGCATTCTCATGTTGTTGAAGGTAACTATATGATTCATGAGTATGAAGATCATAGGTTGATGAATATAATTAAATAACATATTTGGGAAAATTATATCTTTGTTCCTACCATTGATGAGGATGGTTTGGATGATAACACTCATGACATGGATGAGAATGACTTGTGACAAAGGTTTGATGCCATATGTCATGAGTTTGATCAGCTTGGTAATGTTAGTTCCCCTCTTAATAATTCTACATCTGATTTGGTTAATGCCTCTAAAAACATGATGTTGAGTGCCTCGATAAGCATGGAGAAAAGTTTCACATTGTGAATGAAGAAATATGGAAAAAGCTTAATTTCATATGCAAAGAATTTGACAAGTTTGATAACTTTCCTTTTTCTCTAAGAGGTTATATATCTTATTTCAAGGTTTATAATGAGACTAATTATCATTTTGAAAATTATTCCATCAAGCATAAATATGAAGGTCATTCTATTAATCAAGAACCTGTTTCCATTAAGCAATCTAATGATGCTAGTGTTCATGAAGTTGTAGAGATGGATAATGAAGTCAAGATATAAATTATTATACCACAAGAATATTCAATAGATCCACATGATATTATGCCATAACTAAATTTTTTTTATCATGAATAAAAATATCTTGATTCTTTCAAACATCAAGCACTTTCTGTCCTAGAAGAAAACAAGGTTGTACACTCTAATCTACACTTTTTTGGAGAACATCCAATGGATATGATGAATATCAAAATAGTTGTATCCAAAATAAAGGTTCTTAGATAGAAATAGAAAGATCATTCATGAAGTTCCCAAATATTTCACTCACATAACTAAAAATATTCAAAGGTGGTAGGCTTCTTGACCATACATATATGCAAGTGATTGGTGATGAGCATGATATTCATGCTAGGCTGACTTCATGGATTAACAAAGATGAAAGGGGGACAATATTTGACCCTATTTAATGTATAACTATTTTTTTCACCTCAAGATTTACTTTTTTAAATAATAAAATAGGCGTGTGTGTTCTTTTTCAATTGTGTTGTGTTCCATAAGTGTTCTAGTGAACACATGTGTGTTTTTTTGAGTTTATATTATTATATGTGTCTTTATTTATGTTTTGTGTGTTTTCAAAGGAAATTTTCGTGTCAAACCTATGTACATGTGACTACATGCCCCAATGGATAGGATTAAGCAACTAGTCTTGGCATAGTAAGCATACCACCTTTGGGAAATCATCGAGAATGTTAGCCATTTTGACCACAAATCAAAATGGGTCAACCCCTTATAGTTAAAAAATTAGATAGGGGTATAATATGATCTAATAGTGTGTTTCATAGTATATTTTATGTCATATCTTATGTTTTTATCCTTGTTATGGTCTAATTAGTCTATATGTCATTCTGAGTCACGTAAGGGTCATTTTGGGGTTTTAAATGCAAGTGGCATAGTTTTTAAGGTGTTCTAGTGTCCTAGTTTTCTTCCCAACATAAAATTTGTTGGATTACATGTTAGGAATGTAAATCCATCTAAAAATTTCAAGTTTTATAACTAAAAATTAAGAAAAATTTTAAGAAAGGATTTTGGCACTTGTATGGCCTATAGGGAGTGTGACACATGTGATAACCTTGTGGGGTGACTCTTTAACTTACCTTGAGTCATATCAGTGCTTGATCATCTTTGAAATTTCTAAAAGTTGTCAAAAACCATTCTACTCCTTCATCTCCCTTTTAGACATGCAAAACTAGTCAACAAGTTTCTGCTTGGTACAATCAATTAGAGAAGTTTCAGACCAAACACTTTTGGGGAGTGATAGTAAACTCAGATAACTTCATTTTCATTATAATATTTCAAGTATTAGCCAATTTGAGAAGATTAAAACCAAATTACTTCTTGGAGTTATATTAAACTTAGATCACTTCATTTTCATCATAATATTTCAAGTATTTGTCAATCATTCTTTATAAATCATCCTTTAGAAGTTGATTATGTTTTTATGCTTATTAAACCCCATACCCTATAGTTTTAATTCTAATATGGATAGTTATTTACAAATATATGATGGGATTAAATCCATAGGACATATGCATGCCTCTCACATGTTTTCCATGCTTTGTTTCATGTTTGAAAGTGTTTTTATGGGCCAAGTATCTCAACATGCAAGTGAAGGCACCATTCTATGTTGTAGTTTAGTTTCAATAATTATTATAATATTCATGCCTTGGTTGATCCAAAACTCAAAATATTTGGTTGAAAGATAATTTAGAAATAAGAACAACACAATTCAAATTATTCTATCTCTGAAAAGAGATGTTTTATTGATCAAAATTGCAGACCCAAACATATGCCTATCTCTGAGAAGAGATGTCCAATTTCCATTTTGGATTAAATATTAATTTATACATGTTTTTAAGGAGTGAGTAGAATTTTTAGGGTCACCAATCTCAAGGGAGATTAAGTGTTTTGACTTACACAATTTACAACAATACATAATTCAAGGATTTACTATTTTTAGAAACTTACTATTTTTAGATTGCACTACTAAAATTGAAATATGGGGCACTTCCATTGGGTTTTTGGGTGTAAAAATTCATTTATATAATCTCAATGCCATCTCATGACATTCCCCTCATTATTATATTTTGAATGGTTCAAACGGTGAGTCAATTGGAGCTACAGTGCAAAAGTTATGGCTCTCGAAAGTTCTGCCATCAATTGGGGTGGACCCATCACCCGAATTGTCATCTGAATTGTTTCCTAGATCATTCCTCCTTCCTTGAGAATCAATTTTCCCCATTTCATCAAGATTTTTCATTAAGTGTGGTATTTTTACTTTTATTTTATTCCTGATGCATGCTAGGAAGGGACTGTGATTTATAGAACTATGCAGGGCTTGATTGTTCACCATTTCTGTCTAACCATCAGTCTGTGGATGAAAGGCCATGAAATTATTTAGCTCGGTATCTATTTTATTCTATTATTGTGTTGTTTGTGTATTCAAGGCTATAACATCAACCCTTTTGGATTCTTGTGGCTTGATCACCATGAGAATAAATTTCTTCACACTAATCAGAGAGACGGATGTAGAAGGTGGTACCTCTGGTACCCTATAGCATCATGTTCCAAGAGTGAGAGTGATCCTTCAAATTCTTTATTCATAGATGCCATGTCGATCATACATGAATGGCTAACCAAAGAGTACATCACAAACATATAGATTGACCACATCACATAAGACTTCATCTTGGAAAGGTTTTATTGCATATGAGAGAAGACACTGGTGGGTGACACAAAGGTTTCTTCTTGGACTCAACCATCCAATACTATATGGCTTTGGGTGAGGATTCATGGATAGATTTAGGATTTTCACAACATTAGTGGAGATTAAATTATTTTGACTTCCACTATCAATAATTAAATGCAAAGGCTTACCTCTCACCCATAACTTAGAGTGAAACAACCTTTCCTTGTCATCCAGCCTCTCCTCATGGATCTATGATGAGGCAAAAATGGACTCAGGATCAGAATCTATAATTTCTTCTTCAACCTCTTTGACTGCAGGGTCTGTATGAGGTAGAGTAGTAGATGTTGAGGATTGTGACTCAGAAATCAAGAACTTGATGGCTCGACATTATTCTTTGGAGTGAGTTCTAGATTTGTGATAATCACACCACTTCCCAGTCTTTCCTTCCTTTTTCTTCCAATTTTGGCCTCGTGTTTGACCTTCTTTGTCAATTTTCCATTTTGAAGGTTGATTCTTCATATTCATTCTCCCATCCTTCTGCTCAATCTTCACTGTGAACTTATATACCTCACCAATGGTTTATAAATTGAAGAGTTCCATTTCTCCCCATATGTACCATTGTATTCCACCACAATATTAGAGAACCTTATGTTTCTCACTTTCTTGGATGCCCAATCTCACAGATAGAGAATGAAAAATGTCAGTGTAATCTTGAACATACTATTCCTTACCTTGGAAAAGTTGTTGCCACTCTATATATAGATCGTCATATGCTCCAATGGGGTAGTATTCATCCTTTACAACTTCCATGAAATCATCCCATGTAGGTTCCATCTCAAGGCCAATATCATCTGCACTGAATCTCTTTTTGTATAATTCCCACCAATTTTTGGCAGGCAATGATGCTTTTAGAAGAGAAAAAGTAATATTCTCTTTATTAGTGAATTTATTTGTAGAAAAATAAGATGACAATAGATCCAACCAATTTTTTACCACAACAACATTGATTTTTCCTTAAAATGTAGGGATATAAAAATTCACCTGAACCTTAAAGGGTGTTGGGGCACTGAAAGGATGTGTAGGTGTAGATGAGGAGCTAGAATTTTCCATCAAGATTTTTTGGAGAATTTGAGTGAATTGTTGTAGCATCTATGCTTTCTACTATTAGAGGGATTCATTCACCATTTCCTTGAAAGGATCAGATGTCTTGGTGTTGTCTTCTATTGGAAGTCATTTGGAGCGAATAGGTGGATAGCCTGTTGGTTCTATTTTGCACCCAAGCTTCCTATAATATGACTTCATCCTTAAGATCATACACTCTAAAGACAAACCACTCTGATACCACTAATCCAAAACTCAAAAGATTTGGCTGAAAGATAATTTAGAAATAATAACAACCCAATTCAAATAATGTTATCTCTGAAAAGAGATGTTTTATTGATCAAAATTACAGACCAAAACATATGCCTATCTCTGAGAAGAGATGTCTGATTTCCATTTCAGGTTACATCTTAATTTATACATGTTTTAAAGGTGTGAGGAGGATGTGGAGGGTCACTAATCTTGAGGTAGATTAAGTGGTTTTACTTCCATGATTTACAACAATACAAAATTTTAGGAATTACTATTTTTAGAAACTTACTATTTGTAGACTGCACTACTAAAATTGAAATTTGGGGCACTTCCATTGGGGTTTCAAGGTTCAAAATTAATTGAGAAAATATCAATGCCATCTCATGATTTTTCATTCATTATTATCTTTCTAACGGTTCAAATGACGAGTCAATTGGAGCTACGGTGCAAAATTTATGGCTCCCAAAAGTTTCGCCATCAATTGGGGTGGACCCATCACCTGAATTGTCATCTGAATTATTGCTCGGATCATAGGTAGTGGTTTTAGAGGGTGAATATAGGTTTATTTCCATATTTTAAATGTTTTCTTTATCCCCTTTACTTTCAATCTCATCCTCCAAGACAACCTTTCACGGAGTTACAATCAGGAGTGACACACAGTCATATGGAGTACATAGTCAATCCTCTTGATTCAAGGTCATCCCTTGAGGACCCCAAAAATGATTTCATTTTTATATTTTGGAAGTTTATTAGGATTCATATAGTTTCTAAAGGTCATTTTAATTCCATTGGAGGAGTCTAGTTGGTCTAAAGAGGTGTAGAATTCAAATTATTCCTTTCCTGCCAAAAGTTCATTTTTGAATATTTTAATCTTTTAATACCATGTATATGGAATTTTGTGAATTTTAGAAGGATACATATGCATTAATCATTTCCAATGGGTTTATACCATATATAATTTTCATAACATGATCATAAGTTAAAATTCATGGTAATGAATATGATGTATTAGGTGAAAAACAATAACATGTAATGAAATCAAGAAAACCTCCACCTAGTAAAAGGCATCAAGATTTAATTATGATTTTTTGGAGGTTAATAGGGAGTTATATTTGGATTTTAATTTGTGATTCCATTTGAAGGAGTTGAAAGAAATAATTGACAAATCTTTGTAAGAAAAAGTTGATGTGTTTTTGGTAAAACCCTATTGTTGATAAATGAAAGTTAATAGATCCTATTTTGAGGTCTTTGTTTACATAGTTGATTCTATATGAGATTTTTTTAATGCATGTTTTCATGTGTGATTTGAAATTAATGTATTTTTTTTGTTAAAAAACTTAAAGGAATAAGGACCAATAAGTAATTCCCTATTTTGAGTACTAATCATAATCAGACCCCTATATTAGTTCCTAGTGTTAGTATAGATTGTGTTGTTTGAATTTAAAGATCAAAAGGAGTTTTCTTGATAGTTCTAAGATTATATAATATATTGGAATGTGACTTAGAACTATATGTTTATGTAGACACTATAAAAATTCACACTTATAATTTTTTATGATTAAATTCCTTGACAGCCTTTAAAGACCCCCTAACCTTCTTAACCCTTAACTAACCCCTTTTAACCTAACCAAATAACTATTCTCCTAGTCACATAATATTATTCAAAATTAATATTTGAGAGTACTATTCACTATCACTGTTCACCATGGGACCCACTATCACTATTCAAAATGACATGGCATGTGATAGGGCAAGTGACATGGAAGGTGATATAGCTAGTGATTTGGTAAGTGACATGGCTTATAAGTGAGGTGGCTTGATGTGGGACATCATACCCCACCTAGGACCCTTTCCTAAGGTGCTTAATGACCTAATTTAAGAATCACAAGAGTACCCCATTAAAATATGGTGAATTTACCCTTAAGGGTCCATCATTAAACATGTATTTTGTCTTCACACATGAAATTAGCCTTCAAAATGGGATACCCACCTCTTTAGTTCTTTGGAAAAGATAAAGGGCACTATATCCACTTATTTTTTACTTTTTAACCCCAAATTGGAGACCCATGATCAAGGTGGGAATCCCACTACCCTCATATTTTAACTCAATCATGAACTCACATGGAAAATGGCACCAAATTTTCTGGGGCATCTATTTAAGGTCTTGGATGAAGACAAGAAAGGGTGGTGAAAATTTTTTTAGCCTCATTTATGCCCATATTCATGATTCCCATTTAAAATTAGACTCATGTGTAAGGTGGGAGACACACCAACCCAAATGGGAGACCCATGATCAAGGTAAGAATCCCACCACCCTCATATTTTGACTCATTCATGCACCACATGGGAAATGGAACCATACTTCTACTATTCCCTCTTTTGGCATGGTTCTTGACAATAAATTTTATAAATACCCCACTCTCCTTCACCCAATGTTAAGGGGAAAGTTAGTATTTGGTTATTAACATCTTATTATAGGTATTTTAAGGAGGTCATCATTTTTAAGGTAATCCACATCTTGGAAGAAAATAAGTAAAAGTAATGAAGATCTACCGAAATTACCTCAAGACATCTTCAACAACATCATCAACAACAATAACATTCTTCTTCAATATTGGAAGGTAAATTTTGATTTTGTTTCTTCAATTTTATCTTATCATCCCCTTGGATTTTTAATCTCTTAATCTCTACTAATCCATTTTATCCCTTTGTCATTTCATTATCTCAATCCATTTTCTCCTTTGCCATATTTTATCCATTCACACCTTTGCCACTTTTACCATCCTTATCCCCTTCCCCTTTTGCCATCTTAACTACTTACCTTCTTAGCTCATCAACCACTCACCCACTTATCCCATTTGAATATTTACCTTTTTATTACCTTAACCATTTATCAACCAACCAAACCACCTTTATTTAATCCCTTGTTAAATTTCCAAACCAAAACCATAGCCTTGTCTTGACTAATTTTCAGCATTAGTTGCTCTATTTAGTCATTGTTTTAAAATCACTTAACTTTATTGTCTTAATTTAGTTATTTTTTGTTATTTAATTGTATTCAAATTTAGTTATTTACTAGTTTAAATGCAAGTGTCTTTCTTTTTTATTCAAAAACCAAGTGTTAAAAGTAGGTAGATTAATAGCCTCCTAGAAAGCTTTCGCTTCTAGGATCTAGCTCATGCTAGGCAATCCACCCAACTACTTGTCTAACCAAAAAGTTTTGTCGTAGTGATTTATTAAATTAGGTCATTTCTCATATTTCCAAAGAGGAGTTCTCACAAAGTCTAGATTCAACACACGTGCATTCAATATGTATTCTTCTACACACCCTTCTTAACTAGTTTCTTCTTTTCACACTTAAGAAAAAGTGAAAATTAGATAGAAACATTTTGATACCAAGATAGGATTCAAATCATTTTTTATTCAGATTCATTCATAAGTATATCCTTATTAGGAATATGATTTATTAGTAGATTGAGTTTTTCTAATTAAAAGATACAAATATTGGGAGTGTATTGATTAATGGTCATTAAGGCTCTTTCTATTGTTTTATATGGTGACTAACAAGACATAACAAAGAGGTCATTGTTGTTCAATAATTATATAATAGAATCCTTATCACTATGAGAGGCATTTTGATTGGAATATATATTTTCTCTAAGAATAGGAAAAATTGTGTTTAGAATTGTAGACACTTATGAAACATTTGTGTAAGTGCATATGATTCTATTTGGGATGGTAAGATCTACAAATAATAAATAAATATTCTCTATTCACTAATAGCTATAACACAGACCCTGCTTGTTGTAAGTTAGTTTGCAAGATTAGATTGAGTGTTATTCTAAGTAAGGAAAGGTCTAAACTTTGATCATCGAGTCTCATAGTGTGTTATAAGGTTATTTGATTGGGTTTATAGAATTAAGGAAACTTTCTCTGGTGTATGGTTATATTAATCTATCCATTAGAAATTCAGACCTATAGCATGCATTTCCCTTTACACAGTTTATGACATTTTAAGTTAGAAACCCTAGATAGAGAACTAAAAGGTGGAAAACAAGGTTTAGAGGAGAGAGGTAAGGTCAATACAAAACTAATAAATCTCTTATAGATCCATGAAACCTCTTTAAACATTATTTATTACATTTTGATGGTTCTTAGCTGAGATAGTGGTTAAATAAGCCCTAACCTAGGGTTTTGCAGGTATAGTGAGATTCCACCATCTATTTCTGGTAAATATATGTATAAATATTGGATTAAATGTGCTTGTAGTTATTTTATATTTTGTAAGCATACTTCTACGTAAAAAAATTCAAGACTGTGTATAGAAAGAGCCCTAGAGGCCTAAAAGGCTAAACAGAGACCTAAAAAGGTCTAAAAGGGATATCAAAACATTAAGATATTACATAAAAATTCATAACTAGATAGTGTTGGATAGAGTGTGCTCAAATTTATGAATGGTTTTCCTTTATTCATCTATATAGACCATACAAGTGAAGAAAAGCCCAAAAATAGGGCTACAAGGACTGTGAGAGTTGAGTAGAGTTAGGTACAAGGAGGATAGATGTTGAAAACATGTGTAGAATGGGAAAAGAGGACCATTGTGATTATGAATGACTTTTAAAAAGTTTTTATAACCTCATATTAATCATATGAACTTGATAACTATGCATGAAGGTGAACTAAGAGACCATAGTCAAGGTAAGTTAAGCTAAGAAAACAAGATTAAGTGAGATAAGAAGCAGAGATTAGGTACATGCTCTACATAATTATGGTATTAAATATATAAAAATATTTTTTGTATTATTAACATATTTGGAAATATGTGTTTTGAAGTGCATTATAGGATAGGTGATCAAAGACAATGTTCTATGGAGAGAGTTAGCAGGGATGATGATGTGTTTGTCAAGAGTATGGTGGACTAAGTAACATAGTTGACTAATCCATTAATGATGAGGATGGATGACATTAAAGATGTTATCAAAGAGAGATAAGAAAGAGAAGAAAGAAAAGATAGGTATCAATGTGAGGTAGCACCTTCACAAGCAAAGATGAATGAGAGATAAATAGAGAGGTGGTTCAGGAAAGACCACAAGTGCATGTAGTAGTTTAAGAGGGCATGGGGCAGCACCTTTCAAGGCAATTTATACCATTGGTAGATGGTATAATTAGAAGATATGAAGGTATAATAAGGTAAATACCAAAATATATATTTCAAGGGAAATGATAGAATTATAATAGAGAGGGAAACAAGGAAGCAGAGTATCCAAGGAATGTGAGTAGTAGTATGAAATAATAGAGAGAAGAGAATGAGGATGGAACATAAGAGAGGAATGAGTCATTACTCATGAGGAGAGTTATATTATAGCAAAATCAAGGCAAGGAACCAATCTAAAGGATAATCTTGTTTAAAACTAATTTGGTAATTGATGGTAGTAGTACTAACAATATAGTTTCATTAGAGATGGTGTAGAAGTTGAGATTGAAGAGGATGCCACATCCAAAAGCATACAAAATTCCATGGGTTATTAAAGGTCATCATATTTTGGTAAGTGAAAAATTTTGGGTTGATTTCAAGATAGGAGAATATAGAGATCAAGTGTTATGTGATATTTTGTCTATAGATGTGTGTCACTTATTACTAGGGAGGCCATGACAATTTGATAAGCATTCCATACATGATGTTTAAGCTAACACCTATATTATTAGGTAGGATGTAAAGACATATACACTTATTATATTAAAGTTTTAATAAGATAGGAGAGATGATAAAATCAAGATGATGTTGACAAGGAAATGTTAGAGTAGAACTATGTATATTTTGGGTTTGGTTAAAGCACCCAAGGAAGAAAAGAAGGTGAGTTGTGTTGAGCTAGTTGATGTGAGGAGTTGTAAGTCTATAAATATGGAAATGAGAGAGGTAGAAAAAAGTTTCAAATTGAAATAAAATAGTTTTTAAAATAAATAAGAGGATATATCACCAATTATATTGCTTAAGAGACAAGAAAAACAAGGTAAACATGGCAGCCAAGCTTATGTGACAAAGGACAACAGAATAGAGTTAGTTATTTGAGCTAAGTTGGAAAGGAAGTGGCTTTGGATTGAAACCAAGCAATTGAATAGGAATTTGGAGGTTTAAATGTGTGAAAATATAACCCATGAAAAATCCATGAAGCCTTTAAATATTGTTTCTAATATGATGCTTTGTGATGAAAATGCAGGTATAGAGCAGGCAGCCCAAGAAGTAGTCATAGATGAACTTGCATGTTTGAAAGAAAGTATTGAACAAGAGGAGGATGTTGATGAGATGGTAACTATGTAATAGGCCCATGAAGAAGTTAAACATGAAAGAGTGACAAATCCAAGAGAAGAGGTAGGGAATATGAGCATGCATCCCATGTATATGCAAAAGATAGTATAACAACAAAGCAAGGGTTTATATGTGTATGAGGTATGCAAAGAACAAGAAGAAGTGATGCATGAAGTAGAATGGGTAGCACAAGGAGCATTGGTTAAGGATAAATAAGAATGAATAATTTAATTATTTTTTAATTATGGATTGTATGATAATATGGATCATTTTCAAGAAGAGGAAGAATGGCATACATATGCAATGCAAGAAAAAGTTGACAATAAACATGTTTTATTTAACAAGTTAGTTTCATGTGTAGGTATGATATTAAATGAGATGAATTAGAGGAGGAATAAGTGTGGATTCCAAGATCATTTACACCTCTATGAGAGTCAAGTTGAAGAAGACAACTTCAAAGAGGAAGTTTAATGCATTCAGGTATCATCATATACCAAGTGCAACATTCAACACATGTGGAAAAGATTCTTCCAGCTTGGTAGTATGATGTAGGGGCATCCATTAAGGACCCAAAAATGATTTAATTTTTTTAATTTTGGATTTATATTAGGTTTCATATAGTTTTTAGAGGTTATTTTAAGTCCATTGGAGGAGTCTAGTTGGTTTAAAGAGGCATAGAATTCAAATTATTCCTTTCCTGCCAAAAGTTTCTTTTTGAATATTTGAATCTTGTAATACCATGTATAATAAATTTTATGCATTTTGTAAGTATTAATATTTATTAAAAATTTTAAATAGGTTTATACCCTATATAAGTTTCATAACATGATCATAAGTCAAAAGTCATGTTACTAGATATGATGTATTAGGTGAAAATCAAAAACATGTAATGAAATCAAGAAAACCTCCACGTAGTAAAAGGAATAAAGATTTAGTTGTGCCTTTTTGGAGGTTAATAGGGAACCATTTTTGGATTGAAATTTGTGATTCCATTTGAACAATTTGACTTAAATAATGGACAAATCTTTGTAAGAAAAATTTGATGTGTTTTTGGTAAAACCCTACTGTTGTTAAATGAAAGTTTACATACTCTATTTTGAGGTCTTTGTTTAGATGGTTAATTATATATGATATTTTTTTAATTAATGTTTTAATGTGTTATTATAAATTAATCTATGTTTTTTAGAAAGAAACTTCAAGGAAAAATAACCAAGAAGGTAGTCCTTGTTTTGAAGATTGATCATAATCAGACCCCTGTATTAGCTCCTAGTTTTAGTATAGACTGTGTTGTTTGAATTTAAAGATAAAAAGGAGTTTTGTTTATTTTTATAATATTATATAATATTGTGAAATGTGATTTAAAAATATATGTGTGTTATCAGGATATGGTTCAAATAAATTGTTGTTCAAATTCATTCATAAGTAGACCCCTATTGGGAAGATGCTTTATTAATAAATAGAGTTTATCTAATAAAAAGATACACATATTGGGAGTGTATTGATTAATGGTAATTAAGTATCTTATATTTTTTTATATTGCTACTAATAAGACATAATAAATATCTTATTATTTTTTAATGATTGTACAATAGAATCTTTATCACTATGAAAGGCATTTTGATTGGACTATAGAATTGCTCTAAGAATAGGAAAATTTGTATTTAGAATTACAGACACTTATGAAAAATTTGTGTAAGTTAATTTTATTTTATTTTTTATGGTAATATCTATAAATAATAAATAAATCTTCTCTATTCACTAATAGCTATAACATAGACCCTACTTGTTGTAAGTTGCTTTGTAAGATTAGATTAAGTGTTATTCAAAGTAAGGAAAGGTCTAAACTTTGATTGTTGAGTCTCAGATTGTGTTATAAGGTTATTTGATTATGTTTAGATAATTAAGAAAACTTTATTTGGCATATGGTTGTATTAATCTATCCAATAGAAACTTAGACCTATAACATGCATTTCCCTTTACATAGTTTATGACATTTTGAGTTAGAAACCCTGGACAGAAAACTAAAAGGTGGAAAAAAGTTATGGAGGAGATAGGTGAGGTCAATAAAGACCTAATAAATATATTATATATCCATGAAACCTATTTAAATTTTATTTATTTCATTTTGATGGTTCTCAGCTGAGATAGTGGATAAATAAGCCCTAACCTAGGGTTTTGTAGGGATAGTAAGACTCCACCATCCATTTTTGGAAAAACTATGTGGAAAGATTAGATTAAATGTGAATATAGTTATTTTAATTTTTTTTTGGAAACGTACTTCTACATATAAAAGTTCAAGACTGTGTACAAAAAGAGCCCTAGGAGGCCTAAAAGGCTAAATAGAGACCTAAAAATGTCTAAAATGGATATCAAAACATTGAGATATTACATGAAACATCATAAGTAGCTAGTGTTAGATAGAGGGTGTTAAAATTTATGAATGGTTTTCCTTTATTCATTTGTACAGACTGTACAAGTTAAGAAAATCCCCAAAATAAGGCTATAAGGACTGTGAGACTTGAGTAGTAGAGTTGGGTATAAAGAGGATAGATGTTGAAAACATGTGTATAATGGGAGAAGAGGACCATTGTGATTATGAATGACCTGTAAAAAGTGTCTATAACCTCATATTAATCATGTGAACTTTATAAATATGCATGAAGGTGAACTAAGAGACTATAGTTAAGTTAAGTTGAGTTAAGCAAACAAGATTAAGTGAGATAAGAAGTAGGGATTGATTATATGCTTTTCATCACATCTTCTTATTTTTAATAACATCCATGAAATTTCAAGGCTTTAATAATGATAATTTAGTTGTTTTAAGAGTTCATGATATGTTGAATATACATTTACAATAGGGTCAATCAATCTAAGCCCTTCCAATTGGCATAATAAACACTCTAATAGCTAACATCTCTACCTAAATATTTTTATGCCATTGATGTGCATTCTTAGAAGAGTGTCATGATATAATGGAGTTATGTTTAACTTTTTTAAAGTCCTAAAAATTTGAAGAGGATTCATTTTATCATTGGGATAAGTTACAAGACTAGTTTTCAGCTCATATATCATACAACTAGTCACTCAACCATCATTGCTTGGTCTACAACTATGTTGGTACCCATAGAAAACACTTATAGAAGATTTAAAGTGTTGGATTAGGAACCTTAATACCTATTTAATGCCTTAAAAGTGTAAATATTACATGTATATACTTTGTGAGGGTCTAGAGTTTATTACAAGTATTTATATCTACTCACTACCTACATTACTACTCAATCCCTGTATACATGCAGAAGTTCACCTATAGGTGGCACCACAGAGAGATTAGAAATATTAATGGAGGATGTTGAACATGATAAAAACCCTTATTTAAGTCCTAGATTTTTTAGATATCATGGTAGAGATATTTGGAATTCTAGATTGGTAGGTAAGGTTGAAGATTACCTTCAAAGGTGAAATTACTATGTTCATGGACCATTTCTGTAAATGACAAAAATAGAGGCCTGAGCCTTTTTATTGAGGTCATATGAAAAGGTTATCAATATTTTTTATTTATATAAATGATTATACCTTATATCTTTCGCATAGGATAAGATTTATGAAAATGTTGGAGGGTGGATGATTAGTGGAAGTTAGTTGTTGAGGATCTCAAATATGCACTTTTGACCACTAACTTCAAATAGTGATGTCTACAAGGTTTGAAATTTCAAGGTGACTCTAGTATATCAAAGTGAAAATAGGGAATATATTCATGTTTAAATTATATTATTCAGAGTAAAGGCATAAAAATTAACATAAGGTTCATAAATATAAGTTAATATGAAGTGTTTCAATCCCAATCTACACCTACATGGCCCATTTCCTTTGAAACTACCCACCTACAACAGACTACAAACACCTACACTATCCATGAAGTGAGTATAAACATGTAAATTTTAACCCTTTATAGTTTAATTTGATTATAAATGACATAAAATGGATCATAGGCCATGTGATATAGGTCTCAAGGTGAATTTTCATTTACAAAACCCCTATTCTGCCTCATCACAATCAATTATAATTGTAGTAGGATAGTGAATAAAAGTTGGTTTTATTAAAGTTTTTATTATATGAATATGATATTAATACACCAAAATTAATTTTATATGGAAATTAAAACCAAAATAAGTTATTATAACACTATATCCAAGGTCTAACCATGCAGGACCACCTACAAGGGACCCTCCTAAATGGGGATACAATTTGCAGTCCAAACATGTTAAATGGAGAGGTATGAAATGAGAAGTGTTAAAAGGGGTTGAGATGATAAATTTATTTTCAATACCTAAAAAATTATGTAATTCACTTAAATATACCCTCATTATATGGGAATAATAGAGATAAAGGGCTCTAATCAATCAATGTACAATCCATATGATGAAACTCTATACATACTCCCCTTCCAAAGGGTTTATCTTGTGTCTTAAAGGAGTTAAAGGGTCTACTCATGTAACCAAGGGTTGGAAATTATTACATATTATCCATGTTAATATTAAAATCCCCTTCAATGTCTATTTTTTCTAATGAAATATGGGAAGTATCCTCTATTTTAACTCAGATAGTGGGTGCTTTCCTAAAGTGTAAACCCTTCAAGTTTTGAGGAAAAAGATGATTAGGTAACTAGGATATGATTATAGCTTGTAATGATGTGTGAAAATTTTTATGACATATAAAAAAACATGATAAACCTTGTACAAAATTAATAATCTCAATAGGTTGGTCTAGATCTTCAAAGATGCAGACTGGCATATTAGGTATGGTTTAGGCCTAAAGCCCAAATGGGAGGTCAGTTTCACTTCCAACCTTAAATGAACACTCTAATATATTATAACATGTTTATATGGATGTTTATGATGTTTATAATCTTATAACCTATATACAAAACATAATAAATTCATTTTTGAGCTTAAAACTACATTAGGCTTATGCAAAACGAGGAACTAATCTCGATAGGGTAACTTTGGATGCTCACATCTTCTTGGAGGTTATGCATGGAGGTTCAAGGAGTTTGTGGAAGTTGAAATATGTCCTAAAATTTTATTTTATGGAATTTTTTTGTAACTTCAACGTCACATATTTATGAATGAATCCTAAGAGGAAAAGGAGCCTAAATAATACAAAACCCTAGATAAGGACCTGATTGGGAAAATAAGGATGGAGGGTTATCTATTTGAGATGTAATGGAGATTAAAGTTATTTAAACTATAGGGGATCTCTATAGACTCTTCTCATTCACTTGAGTTTTTCCCTACTTATATGGACAAGAGGGAAACTAGATTTATTTGACTATTTTGGGTGTTTTATAGGTTTTAATGACTTTCAAGAGGATCAATAAACTTTGGTAGTGAGTTCAAGACTTAATATAAATTACTATGTATATTTTATTCCTCATCAAAATTCCCAAATGTTTCTACAAGAATCTTCATCTCAGCCACTCAAAACTGGCAAAGTGAGAAAGATAGTGAGAAGGGTGATAACTTCATGTGGATGACCTTTCAAGGTGAATCTAAGGAATATAAGGATATATAAGGCCATTAAATGTGTCATTCACTATTTTTTATAGATTTTTATGTCAAACTAAGGCCAAATTTGAGGCTAAGTGTGAGGGGTGAGGGAAAGAGGAGTTTTTTAGACGACAGGCAATAAGGGCTCATCTTTAGAAGAATATAGATGATTAAGGATGCAACCAATTCATGGTGGATCATGTTCATAACCCCTACCTCTTATTTATATCATGATATTGATCCCTAGTTAGTTTTGGAATGTTCCAAAAGGGATAAATGATGAAGGTAGTTTTTTTGTGTAGAATGAGGAGTCTTACACCACATTTCATTAGTTTCATATCTTGGAGGGCCATTTTTACTATCATAACTTACATGGTTTGTCTCCTAATTCATTATATTACATATGTAACTCCTCCTCACATCATTATAATGTTATTATGACTCTTTGACTTCTATTTTCCCACTTCTCTCTCAAGTTCTATAAGTAGCTACCATTTTGGCCTTTGTAATATAACACAACACGATGTATGGCAAAGCCCTACTAGAATGAAATTTTATTTTTATTTTAAAAATTAAATAAATATTGGTTTTGATTTCATGAATAATTTTTTAAGTGTGAAAGTGATGTATGGTGATGCAAATTTATAATTTTTTATACTTCTTTCCCTTATCCTTTCATGTTTGTATAAGAGTTCCTATTGTAATAGTTTATATAGAGTGTAGTCAAGTGTGTTAGGATCCTTTCAAGTATTGATTGTCCTTGGAGTGTGAAATATTCCCTTTGTCTCATTTTACTTGTTTTACTTCATACATCTAACCTTTATATTGAAACATTCATGTTAGAAAACTTCTAGGACTTAGGAGATAGTTCATGTGCTTTTATTCTTAGTGAATAAAGTATGACGGTAATGTGGAAGACATGTTGGTGTATCAACTCATTATATTAGGTTAATTTAATTAAAAATTTAACTCTTTTCCATAAAATTAATCACTAGTTAAGTGATAAGAATTTTTTGATGCATTCAATGAGCTAGACCTTAAAACTAGAAGCTCATTTCCACTATGGGTAGACCCACATACCTGGAAGTGTTCCCATGGTGCCCAAATATATAACAATTTTGAACACCCTCTTCTAGGGTTCAATATTTGGTGATAATATCTACTACATATTTGGATGCATGTTTCATCAAATACCTCCTATCAGGGGCTTATTAGGGTTTTAAGGGGTTTAAGAGTATCTAGGACTATTAATGATGGTTCATAGAGGTTAGGGATTAAACATATGAACTAATTAAACTAAATTCATGTAGACACACCCATTCACCTATATTTAAGTGCATATACTCCCATGTAGAGGTTTTGTATACTTATGAGCATGTGAAAATGTCCCTTGAATGAGAAGCATGCTTTTTAGATAGTCTCTAAGTGTCTACAATTAGAATGACTAGTTGTAGTAGTTTTTATACAAATCAAATTGATTATATGTCTCCTACACAACATTATAACATTATTTATGAAATTTTTTATTTCCCCTTCATCCTCATTCTGCCCTCTACTCCATCTCCAAGTGGTATTTCCTCAATAAAGGTGTTATACTAGTCTATTTAATCACATGGTACCTATGTATTTTCCTTAACCTAGGTGTTATGAGGCACCTTTATACTATTTTCAACATAAATATCATATTTAGGGCTCCTTGGAGTAACAATTTCGGCTTAATTAATCCATTTTCCCTCTTTTACATGCATACAATCTTTCACCTCAACACTCATGTCTCTCTACTTGAATAAATAGTCATGGAGGTCCATATAGATGACTATTAAAAGACTATTTGGAAACTTTAGGACCAATCCTCTCTCCTTAACCTCATGATACATAAAAATACTTCTAATTTCTTTGATTTTAGGCTCAAATTATCTTTCTTAGGCTTGATCCATAAACATTTGTCCTTACATGTGCTAACCACTAGGTTATTATGATTCTCAAAATACCTAAATGTGTCTCATGGACAATTTCATACTCAAAAAACTCCATCTTGATGCATTTTGGGGGAAATATCCATCATTGGGTACTATCTATATTTTAAGAAGGGT
Source organism: Torreya grandis (assembly GCA_037957365.1). Taxonomy (NCBI): domain Eukaryota; kingdom Viridiplantae; phylum Streptophyta; class Pinopsida; order Cupressales; family Taxaceae; genus Torreya; species Torreya grandis. The sequence continues at coordinate 649,733 of JARHVA010004833.1, forward strand.
TTAAGATGTCCACCATCTTAATGATGGTTCATATAGTATAGATGTCCAAGATAAAACTAATTACCATGAACTTTTAGTACATTTACCCTTCCATATTCACTCAATATCTTGGGATCCCATGTAGAACTATGTGGAGATAAAAGTGTTGAAAAATGACTCTCAAGCTCTCAATTAACCAGTTTTAGTAGGTTAGCTTATTAGGGATCATTCATAAAACTAAACCCCGTAATGGATTTCATTATTTAATGGATTTTCAGTCCATAAGGGTACTTAAATTTACCCAAAATCCCTAAGATGAAGGTTATGAACATTTGAAAGTGCACCTCGAGTTGGTTGTCTAGAGCTTTGTGACTTGAGTAGGGTATTAAAACTAATTTGACATTTTTCCTATTTCCATTCAATTTAAACTAATATGTCAAGACCTTAAACACTATTACATAGTTTTGATGGTCATCAATATTATTATAAATACTTGAATATATCCCAAAATAGCATCAGGGTTTAAGACTAGGTTTGAAAACTATCTCCTTTGGATTACCCTCAAGGGTATCTACATAAAATATTAAATCTTGCTTACCCTAGAGGGTATATAAATACATTCACTACCACATTTTATTGCCTTATAAATCTTTGTGAATTATATCCTACCTATGATCTCTTCAAACCATCAAGTCACCCACCTAGTCTCAAAATGGATTGTTAATAGACTGGACTAAATCTAAGATAAAATAGTGGGTGTATGCAATCAAAAATGCATCAAGTGTATAAATTAATCCTAAATTGAATAAGATAGATCCTAATTACAATTATGAATGGGGATACATTATATAATTGGGAACATGACTAATATGTGGATCTTTTAGACCCAATTAAGGGATCTCTTATCACAATAATAATACTAGGGAGGGTTCCAAAGCCTCCAATCAAGCACAATCGAGCAATTGTTTCAATTTGTTTCCTTTATTTTTTAGTTTTAAAATTAGATTAAATAAAGTGAGTATTAGAGTGTGTAGATAAATACCTGGTAGAATGCACACATTGATGAACAGACGAAGTGGTAACTCCTTTTTGGTGAGCAAGGACTACATGTAATAAGAACACACTAAACAAACTCATTTGTTGGACAGGTATGAAGGGTGGACTACCTAGTAATTATAGATATAATAAGTGAAATCTCCCTTGGATGGATGTTAATCTACTCCCATAATAATATAAATTTTCTAAAAATAAAATTGGGAGATAATAAACTAATATGAATATAAATGCGTATATAAAAGAAATATATGGTATACATGTTTGATAGAAAATATAGCAATGGCAGGTCGACACCTTGCACAAATGCACTAGGGTTGGGTTTGGAGAGTTTGGTTATGGTCTATAGGTATAAGGGAAAAAAATAATAATACTTTATTTTTCTTGATAGTGACCGTTGATGTTCAGGGTGATCAGTGATGGTTGGGTATGACTAATGATGGTTAGGTAACCTACAATGGTTTGGGTAACGAGAGATGGTCATTGCCAACTAGTGATGATTGCCTATAAACTTTAATGATTTTTAAGATGGAGGTGAAAATTAAATGGTTGAGGGGTAGGATTTAGAGTGTTGATTATTGGGTGAGGGGTGGTGTGTAGGTGAATAAAAAGAAATAGGAAAACTTGATAAGGAAAGGAAAATACTAAAAATAAAAGAAGGATACATAAGTGATTCCAAGTGAATGAATTGAATAGATTTAGGTATCATAATATCTATTAAACCTTCAAAATCTACATGTATATAGATTTAGGATGATAAATACCTACACAAAGAAAACAAGAGAGCCTAGATGTATATTTGTTGGATCCATAACTCTCCCAAGAGCCCTCTATTTATAGCACAAACTTGCTAAGGAGAGGGAATATTGAGGGAAAGTTGATAAGTTGGGAGGGGATAAAGTTTAATATTTTCATTAATATTTAAAATTTATTTTTAAATCAAGTTTCCATTCTAGAAGATGTTAATCTTGAACAAAGCTAGAAATGCTTTAAAATGGTTAAAGCAAGTTTATGACCCTAACCACCGATGGTTAGAGTCAATCATCGATGGTTACCCTAACCAGTGAAGATTTAGGGGCCATGGGAAAATGGGTTAAAATTTAATTATTTAAGTGATGTGTTTAGGGAGGGGGTATTTACTATGATGAAGCTATAAAATATTGCTAGCAGACTAGGTGGTCCATTAAGCGAAGAGTCGATTAAGGCTCCACAGGTCAAGACAAGACTGAAAACTATCATGGTGTAATTTTCAAGTGTCTAAATTTTTCCCCTTTATATTTATTATATTTAAGGAAGCTAAAAAACAAAAAAAATGTAGTTGGTCAAGGTCTAGGTCTAGTTTCCCTAAGTATAGGAGGGAGGAAGTGTTCCTCCTCAAACTAGGAGTCAATGAGACAAAGGTCAAAGTGGGTCAGGGTTTGATAATGAAGGTTATATGGTCAAGTATGTGAGAAAAAAGTATTCATAGTAGATATAATGAGTTTTGAGGCACATAATCATGCAAAGAATAACATTTCCATGTTGGTTAAATATAAGGTAAATTTCTTGGATAAATGACAAGGTAACTAGTCCTTAGTGTTAAGCATAACTGATCAGGTTAGACTTATCATTAGTTCCTAGAAAAGGGTAGTGTTTCATTAGGTATCCAAGGCAGGAAGTTTTCTCAAGAAAAACTCAATGGGGTAAGGAATACACAAGGTGGTGCATAATACATAATTGCAACAAAGAAAAATTGGTCAAGGCAGTTAGGAAGACCAAAACAAGGTCACCACAAAGTATGTGAATAGGTGGGTCAAAGGCCAACATTGAGGTAGACATGGGAAAATATGTGGGGAGGATGGTTTGGGTATATTATGGCTGAGTTGACTCCTAATGTGCAAGGTAAGAGGACACTACCTACATAGTCCCATGGAGAATAGATCCAATAGGGACTTCAGGCCCAATGTAGTTTTTAGTGGGTGGGGATAAATGAACTTCCAAATAGGTATGAGGGTGTTAAGGAGGAGGGTAGGTATAATCATTCAATATTTTCATGGGAAGTAGAAAAAATATAGGTAAATAGGGGGAAAATAAGAAAAAAACACCCTAACCATTGATGGTTAGGGTTAACTAATGATGATTAGGAAACCATCGATGGTTATGTCAGTGATGGAACCATTGATGTGAGGGTCAATTCGTGATGGTTAGACAACCATTGACAATTGGGTTAAAACCCTAAAGTGATGGCTAAAAGGTCAATAAGGCCTAGTTGGTCCCCATTTATAATTTGTAAATGTAGTGTTTTGTCTAGTTTTAGTGTTTGAATGAAACTTTTGTGTGAGTGGGTGGAAAGGTGCTAAGTTTTTAGAGAGGATTGTGGTGTGTGAAAGTGACAGTGGGGTCAAGATGGATGCAGGAGGTGAAGGCAAATAAGGGGTTATGCATGGACTAAGGTAGTGTCACTGGTCTTGAAATGAGGTAGGGGGTATCTTAAATTTGGTAGTAAAGTGTAATACTTGAATTGAAATGGTAAAAATTTAAAAAATATGGTAAATTATTGAAAAGTAGGATAATTTTTAATTGTGGGTCTAGGGTTTTGGCTAGTTTATTTTTGGATGTGTACAAAATGGCGTGTTGGGGAAAATGTGTGAGTTATAGAGAGGTAGGTATAAATATGTAAGGGTGTTAAATAGTAGTTTTAGGTTGTATGGGGTGTTTAAGGTTTTAAAAGGAGCACAAGAAGTTGAGGCTTGCCACATATGGTCACCTAACATTAACAATCAATAGTTGGAGTCAACTAGTGATGTTCGACTGAGGGGAAAATGACCCTAAATAGACTGTAAATGGTTTGAAATAATCAAAAATGGTTAAAGCAAGATGGTCGAGTTGGGGTAGATGGGACATATGTCAGGGTGGAGTTGTGAGTTGTGCAAGTTAGGGGAGCATTTGGGTTAGGGTAGGAGTTTGATTAGGGTAAGAGTTTGGTTAGGGTAGGAGGTTGGTTGGGGTGAAAACACACAATAAATGATTATGTATTTAGTATATAATTAGGTTAGAATATATTATGGGTAAACATATAGGAAGTGTTAGAGATAATTCAATGACCTAATTTGAGATATGCTTATTATTATAGGTACAGGATCAAATCCATCTATGAGATCAAGTTCTTGATATTTTTGTATAGGTGAGGGATGCCATGTCTATGGAGGATTGAAGACACATGGAGGTAGTGGGTTTTGGAGTGATGTGCCACTACCAGTACTTACCTAGAGATGCCACAATGATAGTCACCCTCATCAAGAGATAGAACCTGGTGACTATTACTTTTTGGTTACTGATAGGGGAGATGAGTGTCTTGTTAGAGGATGTTCACTAGATCACATGTCTACCCATTCAAGGTGATCCCATTTTCCATATAGAGGGAGATGAGATTGATGAGTGCATGGAGATGTTGTATGGATATGATAGATATGACACATAGTTCCACTTTGATGGGTTTAGCATTAGGTTGATATACAAGAGAAATTTAGGAAAGAGACATTTGTTGACTATGTTGTAGTTAGTAGTTACCTATTACACATTAATAGATTTTGTTAGAGGGAGATACCCTAGATTATTTTTGGGGGTGTTATGGAGTTATTTTTAGTTAGGCATAAGTTTTATTGGTAAAAATATATAGAGATCTATGGGGGTTTAGGGTACATAAGCATTATGGCATTAGTGTGGGATTTCTACTTCACTGCCAAGCCTATGAGCACATATAGGAATTGAGACCTTTGGCCCTTTTGATACAGGGATTTTATATAATAAATTATGTGGTTAGTTTTTACCAATGGAGGAGAGATGGGGCTATAATAGGTACTAGTGATGGTTTGAGAGATATTTATTGGTTTAGAGGAGTATTAGAGAGTTTAGTTCTTGGGGACATTGTCTAGAGGCCATATCAAACTTGGTAAGTATGGGTTGGTTACAGGTATCACACCTTATATTTACAAATCTAGATATGGGCCTATAGGAGGTGAGATGGTGAGATGGAGTGTGTCCCTTTTGAGTGGGTGCAACATCAACTTGGGTTGGTATAGAGTATCCCTTAGTATTTTGTGTGATATAGGAGGGAGGATGCAAAGTTTTATTTACCATAGCCACAAACATAGGAAGAGGAGCTTGATCATGAGGATTTACCTCTAAGAGATGGGGATGATGAAAGTTATGCAACTAACTATCCTACTTGGTTTCAAGGGAGGTACATAGCCATCGATTTGGGTGTCAAAGATAGGGATTAGTGGTTGATGGATGTTGACCTAGTATAAGTACCATCATAGGGAGATCATAGGCAGCAATGGTGTTGATAGTATCACAACCCTAGATTACTATGTTATAAAGGTAGCTTGATATTCTTTAGGGATAGATTTCCACTCTTCAAGGCTAGCTAGGATGAGTGACAATATAGAGAGATTAGGTGTAGGCACAAGTCACCAATTTATATGATTAGGTGGCCACTTTATAGGTTCAAGTGGTTAGTTTATAGGGGTATATTGTGTTAGTGACAAGAGAGTGGGATCAAGTGAGGACCTCTCTTGGCTTTATGACATAAGAGAGAGGCTCTCTATAGTAGACATGTGGGGTAGTGATGGTACCACTAGGTTTGGTGACATAGGCTAGGTATCTATCATCCATATAGGAGTTGCATTATTATGAGGTCATTTGATTATCATAGTGTCATAATGAGCCATAATGGGGAGATTACTAGGTTAGATTGGTAGGTGGAGTAGTGATTGCATCCCTAGGTCAATGGGTTATGGTAGTAGATCAATCGATAAGGCCTCCACTAGGGATAGGTATAGGTGCAGGAGGGGCCAGTAGTAGTGGTGTCCCAAGATCATGATACATATATGTTGGATGTTTGTTTATGATTTTGATATCGACCTGCATGTTGAAGATGTGAGATGTATTTATGAGTGATGTGTGTTTCATATATAGACATGTTTTGATTGTTGATATGTGTGTGTGTGTGTGTCTATATATATATATATATATATATATATATATATATATAGAGAGAGAGAGAGAGAGAGATGTTTTTTGGTTTTATATTTTGATGAGATGGATTCTTATGTCTTGATGATGTGTTTATTATGATGTAGTTATGCATATTTATTTTGATGTAATGTTATTGATTATGGATTATAGACTTTGTTTAAGATTTATTACTTGATTGATGAGGAGTATGATTGTTTCATCATTGATGATACTTTTTTGCATGATAGTAATGTTGATGAGTAGGTTTATGGGATAGTGTGAATGCAATTCTTGATTAATGGATGTTGGGTTGGTATAGGTAGAGGAAACATTCACATCCACATTTTGGATAAGAAAATGGTTAGTGTTTTACTAGAAAGAACCAAACAATAAGAATCCATAGTTAGAATGTCTTAGTGAATGCAAACCTATCAAATGCATCATAGCAGTGTGCTTTATTGATAAAACTAGTATCTTAACCACTTCATGCCAAATAATATCATAATAACTTAGGCTCATTGGGGATTTAGGTGATAGCTAGGGATATGAACTAGTGGGTAGAGGAAAATGAAATATGTGGGTAGTGGAATGATTAGCTTTGTCATAGGTGACCAAATAACCCTAGTAGACAAGTCCATGGTATTGGTATGCCATGTAATAATGTGTAGATTTATCAATGTGGAAAGTCTACTTGTGTTATATAAGTTGATTTTAGCTTAATTAGATAGTAGGTAGATTGATCGATGTGGGAAGTCTACATTCGTTCACCTTAAGAGATGATTGTGACCTACTAATTTTGTATTTTTCTTTATCAATTTTGTATTATAAGTTGTTGAAGCTAATTAATGAGGGAAACTTATAATGAATGTTTTTTTAATCCATCCTTCAAGGAAGTGGTCTAAGATTTTATTTTGGCATAGTTTCCCTTCAAGGGAGTAGTCTACTTTAAACAACTTTTGATTTGATGTGGTAGTTGTCATTCGAGGGAGTAGTCTAGTATTTATTTTTAAAGTATAGATATATTTTGGACTAAAATTAGGCATGAACAAGTCTATTTAGGTATAAAAGGTTTACCCATGTAAAAGTGGGACCTAGACATGGAAGGTTAGAGAAAGGGGTTTTGATAAATAACTAACCATGAGATTCCATCTATGAAAAAGATGAAAATTATCCATGAGAACCATGATATGGGTAGATCTAGGGTACCCATATTTAGGATTAGGTTATTACCATGAGGGATGAATCACATGGATATGTATAGTCAATTGATTTCAAAAGAGATAGAAAATAATGTTAATGAAACAAGGGACAAGCTTAAGTGAGACACAAAAGTGCATTTGAACCTTGTTTTAACAATAAAAGAGATGCAAATGTGAGGCATTGATAGGTTTAGGTTCTAGCCTACCTTTAAGAGAGGACAAGTGATAAGCACTTGATCCATACTTATGGGTTATAATGTAGGGTCCTAACTAGTTAAAATAAAATTTGCCTTTTTTGGTCTTTTCCATGTTAGTGATGTGTTGGTTTTACTTGAGGACAAGATCTCTAATGTTGAATTCTCATGTTTTCAGATGTTTTTTGTACACTCATTTAATAAACTCTTGATAAATGTGAAGGTGATTAAGGTTAGAATGGTCATGTTCATCAAGAAGTTTTAAGCATGCTAAACATTCTTGATGATAGTCACTTTTAGAAAGAATCTCATGCAAGGATATGTAGACAGATGCAATTTGGACTTCAAGAGGTAAGACCACCTTTGCTCTAAAGACAACATAAAAAGGTGTAGTACCTATAGCAGTTCAGATACTAGTGTGGTAAGTACATAAAGTAAATGGGATATAGAGGTGCCAATCCTTGCCCAAAGCACTGACTATCTTAGTAAGCATTTTGATGATAGTTTTGTTGAAAGCCTCATCCTGTCCACTAGCTTGTGGATGATAAGGTGAGGAGAAGCTTAGGTTAATACCAAAAGTGTCACAAAGTCCTTAGACCTTTTTGTTCTTAAAGGATTTACCATTATCAGTGATGATTTTGTGAGGAGAACCAAAGTGACAAATGATGTGATGGTTAATAAAATCAATGATTTTATAAGCTTTGATTGAGATTATCAAGATGGTTTCTACCCATTTGGTGAAATATTTCATAGGAATGATGATATATCAATGTCATTGTGAGGAATGCAGATTGATTTTTTTAATAAGATCAAGACCCCATTATGAAAAAGGCTAATAGTCAGTTGATACTTGAATACCATGAGGAGGTGCATGATGGAGTTTAGCATGTTGTTGACATTTGATGAATTTATTCACATAGTCACAATAATCTTGATTGAGTGTGGGCTAATAGTAACCTAGGTAAAGGATACACTTAGAAATATCTAGACCACTGAAGTTCCCCCTATAGATTCTATCATGTGATTTTTTGATGGCATGAGAAGCCTCATTAATATGAAGGTAACAAAGAAGGAGACTGTCAAAGCATCATTTATAAATAATGCCCCCTAATATTAAGTAATGATAGGTGCTTTGAATGAAATATCTATGAGTATTTCTATAAATATCTAAAGGGAGGATATCGATGTTAAGATAATCAAATATTTTGATTGTAACAAATGTTTGAAGATGATGTTTTTATTTGGTAAATGGTAGGAAGATCAGGACTGAGGTAGGATGGTGTGACAAAATGGTGAATGGTGACAAATATTTTAGAGTTAGTAGGTTGATATGGAATTTGGGATGCAAGGGAAGCCATTGTGTTTGCAAAATTTTTGTTATAATGAGGGATTTATTGGATGATATAATGGTCAAATAATGCTAATCAGTTGTTGATAAGTTGTTTATATTTTATAATAACATCATTTTTGCATTGATAAGCTCCTGTAACTTGGTTAATAATAAGTTAAGATTCTTCAAAAATGCTAATTATTTTGATTCCAAAAGATAGAACGATTTGTAGACCTATGACCCAGGCCTCATATTTAGCTATATTATTGGTGCATTTGAAATTGAGTTTGAAATATAGGGGAAGAGGTTCCCAATTAAGAGGAAAAAGGATTATGCTAGAACTTCCACCATTTGACATTTAAATCCATCAAAATACATAGTCATTTGGTAGGTGGGTTCTTCTAAAGAAAGGGTAGCTATAGAATCATTTGGAAAGGTAAGAAGGGGAGTTTGACTATTAGGGAGTGGATCTTCAGCTAGTTAGTCTATAATCACCTACCCATTGATAGAATTTTATGTAAGAAACTAAAGATCAAACTCTTATAATAGAAAGAGCCACATGGCCATACATTGGTTTTGATATGGCCTGGGGTGCATATACTTGAGGGGATCAGTGTTAGTAATGTTGTAAGTTTTATGGTTAAGAATATAGTGATAAAGTTTAGAGGTGACAAAAACTAAGGCAAGTCAAAACAAAATTTATATGGGTGTATTGGGTTTCATAATCAATGAGAGTATGACTGATGTAATAAATAGCTTGCTCTTTACATTAGTCATCATGATAAGTGAGTATGGACCCCAATGAATGATCAAAGGTAGATATGTATAGATAAAAATTCTAATCCTCTTTTAGAGGAATAAGGACTATTGGAGAGAGAAGATCTTCCTTGATTGCATCAAATGCCTATTGACATTCTTTGGTCCATTTAAAAGAGGTGTCTTTTTTAAGGAGTTGGTGAAAAAGCTGACAATGATCGAATAGATGGGAGATAAAGCAGTAGATTAACTAAAGTTTTCCCTATAGGATATAAAAAAAATTTAAGTTAGTAGGGGGAGACATTTCTAGAATGGCTCAAAATTTTCTATGGTCTATTTCTATTTTGTAGATGGAAACAATAAAGCCTAGAAGTTTTCCTAATAAGACCTTGAAGATACATTTTTTTAGGTTAAACCTGACATGATAATGGATAAGTCTTTTGAAGATGATAGAAAGAATAGCAAGGTGAGCTTGGTGGTCTTTGGATTTACCAATCAGATCATCAACATAATCCTTAACTATTTTATGGATGAGGTCATGAAAAATATAAGTCATGGACCGCTAATAAGTGGATCCTACATTCTTCAAGCCAAAGGGCATAACACGATAGTAGAAATTTTCCCATGGGGTAATAAAGGATGTTTTATGTTGATCTTGTGGGGTGATTAGGATTTGGTTATATCCTAAAAATATATCCATAAGGGATATAATTTCATGGCCAGCAATGAGACTAACAAGTTCATCTATGTTAGGTAGGTGAAAGTCAACTTTGGGACATGCAAGGTTAAGATCATGGAAATCCACACAAAAGTGGAGTGCTCTAGTGGGTTTGGTAATAGGAATGATATTAAAGACCCATTATGGGTAGTCAATAGGTTGAATCAAGTTTATGGATAGAAGGCATTGAAGTTCTTATTTGATGAGAAGAGCTATACTAGGGTGTATATGATGAAGCTTTTACAAAATGGGCTTAACTTCAAGATGGGTAATGATTTTATGAAGAGTGATGAAAGGGTCAATTTTAGGCATATCCTAATAAGACCAAGCCAATATTGACAATATGAGGGTATTCTTGAGTGCCCAAATTAACTTTTTTGGTGGATTCATTTAACACTATTTGGTTTTCAAGAGGGAGGGATTTTTGAAGAGAAGAGTTCTCTGCACCTAGATAGGTAAGAATAGAATTGTCATCTTGATTTTGGATAGTGTTAATAGTGGGTGAGTCATGTGTAATAATTTTTGGGTGGATCAAAGGAATGGTTTTGGTTTGACCTTCTTGTTGATAAGTCAAGGAACCTAAATTGATGGTGTTGATAAAAAAAAATTAGGTGGGATGATGTTGATGTCTTCAAATGGAGTTGGTGAGGGTAGAGGTTTTTCAAATTAGAAAAGTGAGGTTGATAACGGTAGAAGTTCCTTGAATGTGAGAGGTAAGGTTGGAGGTTCTCAAAATGGGAGATATGGGATTGATGACGTTGGAGGTTATCCGAATGGGAGAGGTGGGATTGATGTTGGTGATGTGGGATCTTCCAAGGGAACATACCTTAAGCCAAACAACTCATGAGTTTTTTTGGTTTTGATAATTGGAAGTTAATGGGGTCCTTGTTCAAAGAGGCTAAAACCAAACACTTGACAAGTGCACTAATGAAGGTATGTTTGGGAAAAGTCTAGGTTGCTAAGATAAGAAAAGTTAGTGGTGAATGGCTGGATAAAAGGCATGGTGGTAGGAGTAAGAAGTGGTTTATCAATACCCCCATAGACAAAATATGTTCTATTATTCATAAGGCCAAAGGGGACAAGGGAACCGATATTGGAATCATAAGATGGATCATTTTGAAGGTTCCAAAATTCATGTGGAGAAGGGAAAACATCTAAGGCTAAAAGTCAATATTCCCCTAATGTAAGATGTTGAAACATTGATTATAAGGTGTGTTTGACCAGGATTTGTGATGACAAAATAGTTGAATTAGTAGATGATTTAACATTGTTGAAGATATAAGTGTTTTCATGTTGGGTTAATGTGGTGGCTTGGCTATAAGTTGGTTGTGAAGAGGATGAAGGTGGAATAAGAACATCATTGGGCTGATATGTCATATTACAAGAAGTAAAGGGACTTGGATCAACTTTGATTGTAATAACTTCTCCCTCATGTTCAAATTTAACACATTGGTGAAGGGTAGAAGGGATGCATCCCATGGTTCTAGTCTAAGGGTGACCAAGTAGCACATTACATTGAAATTTGCCATGTAAAAAATAAAATAGTTTAGGAATAGTTTAAGGCCCCAAATGGATGTAGAGAACAACTATTCCCAAAGTGGTGGCCAAGGTATCATTGAATGATTAAAGGACTATCAAGCTTTCTGACATTATGTTTTTAGGTAGTTGGAGTTGATCACATGCATGAGAGGACATGATATTGATCCTCTCTCCCCCATCAATCATAACTCTTTTTACATGTGTATGATTGATGGATGTTGTGATAAAAAGAGGGGGATCAAGGTCTTCACTATGATATGATGGAATTTTAGACTCCTGAAAGGTGACCATGGAAGCATGTTGGATAGCTCTGATCAAAGATGAAAGAGGTTGGGGATCATCTGATTGAACCTCTATATAATGTAGTGCTTTGATTAAACTTTGTCAATATTGAGGTGAGGTGCTAATTAAGTCATAAAGACTCATTTTGGATGGAATTTGGTGAAGTTATTTTAACACCAAAAGTTGACCAATTGGAGATGCATTGGAAGATGAATGAGTTCCCAAAATGGATACTTTGGGCTTAGAGGGTTGTGAGGGTAAAGGTGAAGGTGTAGTTATTTGGGTTTGGTTGGTTGGCTTGGGAGTTGAAGGGTAAGACAATGAAATGGTGGCCTTATTTTTGATATTTTCATTCTTTTGGAATGATTTACCCTTATCCTTTTATTGGACTTGAGACTGAGTCAACATATGAATAGTATGGATAAGAGGACCAATTGCTTGTTTTGGTTCCTTTATTTCATTCCTTGGTAGGAGTAGAGAAGTAGATGATTGGTAAGTAGATTGGATAGGTGGTAAAAGAGGCAAGGATCTCAAATAAGGTCCATCCAATAGATCATCCTCCTCTAAAAGGCCATGAATGATAGTTTGGTGAGCTTTATAGTTATCCATATCATGGCTAGGGGTTCTATGGTAAAGACAAATCAGATTGTCATTGAACTAGGTTGGATTTCGGTGAGTGGGTTTAAAAATATTTATTGGTGCTAAACAAATGGTAGAAGCATATAGAAGCCTTTCTAAAATAGTTGTATAGTATTTTGATAAAGATTTTGGAGGTGGTGGATTTTTTTTTTTGGTGTAGGAACCTTCTGGGGAAAGACTTATTTATAGGAGGTATGGTTGATGGATTGAGCTTGGTTGGTAGTTTAGATAGAATTGGCTTAGTTATAATTGGTTTAGGAATTGGGGGTCTAGATGATGAGGGCTTAATAGATGGGAAAGTAGATGGAGAAAGGTTGGTAAGGAATGATAATGAACTAGAGGATTAGCTTATTATAGGAGGAGAAAGGCGAGATGGTTTCTTAGAGTAAGATTAAGTAATGGGAATGGTGGAAGGATGTGGTCCTAAAATAGAGGGTAAATGTAAAAGAGTCGGTATGGTCCTTCCTTGAGGTTGTGGTCTAGGCAATCCTTCCTTCTTAATGGGCTTAATTGGATTAGGTCTTAGTTGGGTTGATGTGGTTAAATCCAATCTCAAAGGAGAGTGAACAAGATTGGGCATGGGAAGGATCCCCAAGTTCTTGATTAGCTTGATAAAAGAAGCATAGGGTGATTTGATGATTTTAGACGGGGGTAATCAAGATGGTTTTGTGGTGACTTTAGGAGGGGTAGCTAGTGGAGTTGTAGCAATAGGCTCGATAGTGGACTCTAGTGAAGTAGAAGGTTTAGTTTTTTTTCATATGGGAATCCAAGCTGATGCCAAAAGGTGGATCTAAAAAAGTTAGGTTTGGAGGTGAATTCCAAGCTTTGAACTAGTCAAGAATTTTTTTTATAAATGGGTTATCTTCCTTGATCATTAGTTTAAAATCTCAAGCCCTTTGGGGAAGAAGAAAGAGTGGTTTCAGTGTTGTTATTTTTGGTAGAAGGTTTCAAAGGTAATGATTAGGTAGGTAGGGGTATTGTCTCCTGAGAAATGGTTTCCAAGGGAGGTATAGATAATTAAATAACGGGTATGGTAAGGGTAATGTTTTCAAGAGGAAGGGTTATATAGTTTCTTCCTTAGTTTAGTTGTCCAAAGAAGTAGGTGGTTATTCTATTTGGCTTAGAGTAGGGGATGGAATGGTTATCTCCTTGGATATTTAAATCATAGGAGGAGTAGATGGAACTATGGTTTCATTTAAGGAAGTAGAAGGGGTAGTTAATTCCTCCATTTGGGCATCAGAAGAAATGGGTGGTGGTAGGTTGTTTTCCTCTATTTGGGTGATATAGGTGATGACTTCTTCACTAGTGGGCACATTACTAATGACATTAATTACATGTGCCTCATATGAGTTGGAAGATTCAGGTTGGATTTCATGGTGTTGGGTTGAAGGTGGATGGTTTGGGAATGGTTTTCAAAAAATATCAAGAGATTGGTTGGAATGATCATTTAGGTTATCAAACACAAGCTCCCCTTTATCAATTAGGTCTTGGACAATGCTTTTAAAGGTATTGAATCTATCAGTATCATGTCCAAAAACTTGATGATAATCAAAATGATCATTCTCATTGTACCACTTAAGAAGGGGGTGAGAAGTATAAAATTGTTAAGGGGACTTGATGGGCTAAAGTTGGATTAAATTAAATTTAAGTAGTTTATCTAACAGTGATTTATAGGATTCCCTAATTGGGGTAAATGGATTTGAAGGAGCTTAGTTTTGGGTATGGGTTTGATGATTGGAAGGATTATTGGTTTGAGGTGTTTGGTTGATGGTTACAGGAGGTGTAGTTTTGAGAACAATTGAGTGTGTCGATGTTTTTTCCTTAGAATTGGTTGGGTTTGTGGTTTTGGTGGAGGATGACTTAGTGGATTTGAAACTAGAATTTTTATTTTGAAGCTTTAACTTCCCTTAATTGGTATCATGGTTTTCTAATTTGTGAGCCATAGTGAATACTTCATCAAAGGTCCTAAAGGTTTGGACTTGGAGAGTTGGATCAATGTGTTTAGCACACACCAAAGAGAGTAATCTGATTAATTTAGGTTGGGGTAATTGTAAGGTGAGTTGATTAATGAGGCCCCTCCATCTAGAAATGAAATCAATAATGGATTCATCTCCAAATTATTTTATGGATTATATATCGGTAATGTAAAACTTTTTAGATATGTTTACTCAAAAGTGTTCTAAAAAGTTTTATGCCAATTGAGAGAAATAAAAGAATAGAATGAGTGGGAAGGTAACTATACCAATTAAAGGTGGTCCAAGATAATTACATGGGAAAGGTTCAGATGAGAACATCATCATAAGTGATTAAGTATCAAGCATGATGGAAAGCTATTAAGTACCACTGAGGATCCTCTTTACCTTGGAATTTAGAAAATTTGGGTAATTCCCTTAGAGAAGGATAAGCATGGATGGTCACAGAGGGGTGGATAAACTCATTACAAATTTGGTCATAAGATAAAATATTGGTTGAGGCAGAGATGGATGAATCTAAAATAGTCATTTTATCCATGAGCATTTTGATTAGATCAGGTTGGGGTTAAAAAGCTACATAATGAGGAGGTAAATTTTGTTAGGGTTGGCTTGTGGTAATGTATGAATAGGTAGAAAATGGTACCAAAGAAGCCACATACTAATAAGTGGTGCCAAGTGATTGAGATGATGGTACATAAGAACTAACTGGTATGAAAGGTTGGGTGGAGGGTGGTATGTACCCTTATGGATTAGCGACATACTAGTAAGTTATCATAGGCACTTTTTGAGGAAAGGACATGGTTGGTATGGTTGAAGTAGGAGGAAGTTGGGAAGGTTAAGGTTGGGTAGTTACCCTAGTGTTAATTGGGGGAAGGTTTTGAGGTATGGAGAGCACTAGGTTTTGAAGTGGGACTATGGTCAAGGGATTGGTTGCAACTAAAGGGAAGATAAAATCTAAAGTGGAAGATAATTCCATAATAGATGGGTTATAGGTGACTAATGGTAAGGTTTAACCCATATGGGGTGTGATAGGAGGTGTTTGGTTGGGAGGGGGAAGGTTGGTTTGAGTTTGAGTTAATGGGGTGTTGGAAGAGGCCTAAGTCAATGGTTGGTTTGAAGTATCACCTACCATGAGGTGGGATGACATGCCAAGAGAATGATTAGAAGAAAGAACTGAAGTAGGGGGGTACAGTGAGGCAAGGTATTGAGGTAATGTTATAAAAAACTAGATTATTTTCAAGAAAGGTAGTAAAGTCTAGCTCTCCTTCAGATATGGTTGGGATTATGGAAGGAGATGGTAGTGGAGGAGAATGTTGAGGTGAAGTGTGAGGAGATTCATCAACATTCAAGCTATAATCCATAGATGAAAAAGAAGGTGGTTATTGGTTGTCTTGATTTCTCACTTGTCTATTTAAAACCATATAAAAAAATAGGGAATGTTATTGTGATACTCACACCTCAAACATAGAGAAAACCCAAAATAATTTCAAATCAATCAATACATACACTAAGAAGTGCCTTTTAACCTTAGGATTACTTTTAAATCACTTTTGGCTTATGCCTTAAAGAGTGTAATAAGGGAGGTTGGATTGTAAAATGCATACCAAAGAGGAAGTATATGGATGGTTTTAGGTGTTTAAGTGCTCATAAGGGAGATATGTGTTTAAATTTAGTACGTGTCTTTGTGTTGGGGCCTAACCCCTCACTTCACAATCCCACAACGATAAGGGTATCAGGTATTTAGCTAAGATATACTAAGTCCAAAATTTATACTCAACCACAGAGCTATGTTGGTTCTCCCCTTGGTGGTGAAATCCAAGTGTGATAGCCAAGAGGGGGTAAGGTTGCTGCTAGGTGATGAAATCCCAGTCATTCCCTGTCTCAAGTATTGTTTTGATGTGTAAATTATTTTGTTGTTTGGTCTTGTGTGTGATAAAAAGTGTGAATGCTATGATAATATTACTATGCCTCCTAAGTTACTAGGTGAAATAAAATCAACAATCAATCAATCAATGAAAATGGTTAAATTTTAAGCCCAAAAAGAACTAATTTCATTTGATGAGAAAAAAATTAAGGAAGAAAGGGAACTAAGGTCCCATCGGGCATGCAAAAATGCTTCAATTTATTTCCTTCATTTCTTATTTTTGAAATTAGATTAAACAAAGTGAGTATTACAATGTATAGATAAATATATGGTAGAATGTAAGCATTGATGACCAAATGAAGTGGGAACTCCATTTTGGTGAGGAAGGACTACCTGAAATAAGACCACACTAAACAAACTTGTTTGTTAGATAGGTATGAAGGGTGGACTACCTAGAAATGCTAGATCCAAGAAGAAAAATCTCCCTTGGATGGTTGTCAATCCACTCCCCTAATAATATAAATGTTTTAAAAATAAAATTTGGAGATAATAATTGATATGAATATAAATGCGTATACAAAATAAATAAATGATATATCTATTTGATATAAAATGTAGCAATAGTGGGTTAACACCATGCAAAAACACACCAGGGTTAGGTTTGAAGGGTCTGGGTAGGGTCTAAAGGTATATTATGAAAAAAATAGGGATTTGATTAGGTAAAAGGGGAGAAAATAACAATCTATTATTTTTCTTGATAATGACCATTGGTGGTGAGGGTGATCAGAGATGGTTGGGTATGACCGACGATGGTTAAGTAACTAGTGATGATTTGGGTAACCAACAATGGTTGTTGCCAACCAGTGATGGTTACCTATAAACTTTGGTGATTTTTGAGATGGAGGTGAAAATGGAATGGCTGAGGGGTAGGAGTTAGAGTGTAGATTGTTGGAAAACACTAAAAATAAAACAAGGATACCTAAGTGATTCCAAGTGAATGTCTTGAAGAGAGTTGGGAAACATAACAGTGCTTAAACATTAAAAATCTATGTAGATAGAGATTCAAGATTCTAAGTACATGCATAAATTAAAAAAAAGAGCCTAGATGCATATTTTATGGATCCATAACTCTCTTAAGAGTCCTATATTTATAGCATAAAACTTTTAAGTAAGGAGAGGGAATCTTAAGCGAAAGGTGCTAAGTTGGGAGGGGATGAAGTTGCCTATTTTCATTAATATTTAAAATATAGTTTTAAATAAAGTTTCAATTTTGGAGGATGTTAATCTTGAACAAAGCTAGAAATGCTTTAAAATTGTTAAAGTAAGTTTATGACCCTAACCATCGATGGTTAGGGTCAACCATCTAAGGTTACCCTATCTGGCGATAGTCAAGGGGCCATGAGTAAATGGGTAAAAAGGTTAGGATTTAAGCGATGTGTTTAGGGATGGGGTATTTACTAGGATGAATTTATAAAATATTTCTAGCAGACTAGGTGGTCCACTAGGCAAAAAGTTGATTATGGGTCCATAGGTCAAGACAAGACTGAAAAATATCATGGTGTTATTTTTAGGTGTCTATAACAATAACCCTAATTAAGACCTATGTTTTCATATTCACTAAAATATTAAAAATTAAAGTAAATTCTAATCTAGTACTCACCAAAGCTTATGGCACAAAGTGGGGGTAAGAAACAACAAAAGTAAACATGCATAAGAGACATATACTCATGTCAATGTATACAGAATCTTAATGCATGGAAGAGAAGGACAAATACATATCTTTCTACTCTTACAAAATAGGAAAAAAGTTAGGAATACTTACCTTTGAAGATGAACCTACCAAACCTCAATCTCTACCTTGGCCAAGGTACTTCACAAGAGTTTGTTATGGTATGTAAGAATAACAAGGATAAATCAGCTCTAGTCTACACAACCTATCCAAACATCCAAAAGACTTCTCCATAAGACAAGATCCATATCTCTAAAGAAATTATGAAACCCTAATCTTTTTCATCAAGTAGAATGGTGGATAAGTAGATGTGTAATATATTTTACTTCTTCTCTTCTCTAAATAATAGAAAAATGGTCTTATATATATATATATATATATATATATATATATATATATATATATAGGTGGATTTAACCCTAAGCCCTTCTAAAAGTTTTGACCAATAATGTTGACCCATTTGACCTAATACTATTATGTATAAAATTTCACTAGGTCATGGGATAGGTCAACCAAGAGCTGACCTAGACCCTAAATGAATTTCACCCATAAGAGTATAGGGTCAACCCTATTGACCTAGTACTATAAACTATCAAAAGAGATTTAAGGTAAAGAAAAGAGGGATTAAAGGTGGGAAAAGACTAGAGGAGTGTGTAAAATAGGTGTAATAGATTGGGGGAAAGTTCTAGGAGATGGTTAAATTGGTAATAAGTGGTAATAAGGGAAAACAATCCTATGAAGCACCAGTGGTCTACCCACCCCTGTCTCGATGAATTTTTAAGGTGTGCACTCAAAGAGACTGAGTCTTGATGAGTTACTATAAGATATAAAAAATCATTATTTTATAAAAGTTGAAGATATTATGTGTATACATATTCCCCACTTGAATCTCATCATGTGTCACTACAGTGCAATAGGGGATGGTGCTTCAAGAATAGATCATGATGACACATAACACTGATGCTAAGTAAAATGCAATAAGGAGAAAATAATAAAAATGAAAGGACAAAATTGAAAAACACATACCTTTACTTACCTTAGTGTTGTAGATAAAGGATACAACAAGAGATGTGAAGGCATATAATGTGAAGAACAGTAGGTGAACTTGTAGAGATTAGTGTAAAAAAGAGCAAAAAATCAATTTTTTTGAAATATATGAATATAGTAGTGGAAATTATTCTCTATGACATCATGATTATATATTGTTTTATGGTTTGAAAAATGAGAGATTAAAAACAAATATATGATCTAAATAAGGAATCTGATGGCAAATATTTGAAAGGTAAAGAATTGTGAATAGTAAGTTTAAATAGGGTGAAAAGAAAGTCATTTGTTATTATTTGACTTATTTGGAGAGAAAAATATATCTCTAAGAGATTAAATAAAAGCCAAAATAGTCAATATGGTGAGTAGATGATATCTAAGTTGAGGAGGATGCCTAGCAGCTGTAGTGGGTGCAGTGCAGGTAGGCAACTGAGAATTTCAAACTTGGTTTTATATATTTTATTGAAAATTTAAGTGTTTTAGAGAAATTTGTAATCTAGACCATTTCTAGAAACCAAAATGAATCCCTGAAGGTTGATAATGGTACTAGAGGCTAAAAGTGGAATGGGTTGAAAGGAATCAAAGTAATAAATATTAAAGGCATTTATTATAAGTAGGGGAAAAAGTCGATAATATGAACCAACTAGGTCGACCTAGTCAACCTAGTAGGTTAAAAATCTTGATTCCATACTACCAACTTAGTAGGTGTGTTTTGACTTAGGTGATTTAGGGAAATTAATGACTTAGTACCTTTGTGCCAACTTAGTATGTTAATTCCCTATTCTGACTTACTACTAAGGGGGAAATGAAATGGTTAACTTAGTAGATTAAGTCCACATGACAGACCTATTACTATTTGGTCAACTTAGTATGTGATTAAGTGGCCAATATAGTACAAAAATATAGGAAATTAGATGAAATAATATGTGAAGGCCCAATTTGATCGAGTAAGTACTAAAATGGCCAAATAGGCTAAGAATAGGTGAAATTAGTTGGAAATGGATAGATTAAGGCAAATTAGTTTGTTTTTGTGAAAAGTTACAAAGAATGTATTTGATTATAAGTGACATGGAGGTTTGATACATATTTTTTTGTTTGATGGTTTTAAGGGCATCATAAATTTTGGTGATTATTGGATGTTGCATGGCTACCATATTTATTATAGTGATTGATAGTGGAGGATTGAGCTAGGTTAGTCACACTAGGCCTAGGATGTATCATGGATATGTGTCAAATACTACTAAGTGTAGATCTTTCAGTCATGTTCCTAAGAGTTTGAGAGAGCTTGATTAATACCTTTAGGTGGGTGGTTGATAGGGATACCATTGAGGTGGGTATCATGCTATAAGATGCCCATGTTATACTTTTACTAGACATTAGTGATCATGGGGATATTAGATGAGTAGGAGGAGATATGAGCATTAGCCCAATGGGTGATGTGCTCAAATAATATATATATATAGGGCTAAGGGTAAGCCTATTTTATGTGTATATAGTTTAAATTTTGGATATCTAAAAAGTAGTGATAGGACTTGTGATAGCATGGGTGTTGTGTCACAAGTTATATGGTAAGGTACAACTATATGTGATAGCCTTATTCTAGTTTATTTTGGATCAAGGGACATTTTATTATCTGTGTCCTATCATCTAGGTTCATCTCAAGTATAATATGTATGGGATGTTATCTAGAGGGAAAAAGACCATGAGACCAGTGATTACATGAGGTTTTCAATATATTGACCAACTAAGTTCACCTATGTGGTTGATGATTAGTTTCCTCAGGTGCAAAGATGGAGGTCGGATTAGCTAATGTAGGCCATACCCCACATACTAGTACTATAAATAGTAATGTGAGTATATATCGTACATTATCCATATGGTCACATCATGATAGTTTGGTCAAGTTGTAAGATGATGGCATCAGTTTTTAAACACAAGCATAGATCATGAGCCACTACCCATGGTGGATAGAGACACATCTATTGGCACACTTAAAAAAGATAGTTTAGAATCCCTCACCTAGTAGCTCTTATAGTGGTGCCCACATTTTCAACTACACATGCAAGAGACCTGAAGGGGAGAGGAGGAAAGGGACCACTAGTCATAAAAACCAAAAATCAAACATCATAAGAGGCCATGGACAAGTCAAGCATGATTTCCAGTAGCTATATAAAAGATGTATTTGGATATAAGAGTGATAGAGGTACCATATCCAAAACCACAATATGAGGAGTGGTGACTATATCGATCATACCATCGATGGATATGTTAGTGACAAGAAAGAGCATAGAGGGTGGTCATTCATGATGACCCATTGATCATCCCAAGGTAGAGCTAGTTTATAGAAACACCATTGAGGTGAGGATTGAGATAGGCATAGGTGATAACTCTAGGGTTTGCATTAGTTTGGAGACATCCCATAAATTAGGTACTTGGAGGATGATATGGTGGAGAGATGTGCTCGATGGTCGAGTAAATGAGGAGATGATGATAGGTGATATTTAGATAGGTAATAAATGGTTGGTATTTTTCTTAAGTTTTTTGAGATATATTATACATAGATAGCTTTTGAGATATATCTATGATCTAATATCTATTTGGTGTGAATTTTTAGAACTATATGGAGGATGAGAATACCATATGGGGATCACTGGTGAGGGGAGAACTCTATGAAATCCTAGATAGGGCACTAATGCCATACAACCCTACCACATTAGATGATTTCATGGTCCTATCTACCCTAGCTCATGTGAGTTAGTTAAAACTAGTAGGAGTGGTCATGAGGTGATTATAGGTATATGTAAATGAGATAAAACCACTAGTATGGGTAGGAGTGGGAGAGGCACATGCATGGTAGGACTTGGCTTAGGAGAGAGCTGCGTATATGGCTACCATGAGTCAGCTAGCATAAGTATAGGCCTAGGTGGCCAACCTATAGGGATAAATGATAGGTTTGAGATCTCAAACAACCTCTTTATATGATACTATTTAGAGGGGACTATTTGAGTCATCTATGGGCAACATGGCTAGGCCAGGAGATAGACATGATAAAGCCCAATCGTAGAGATGGAGTGATGTATTATTATACTTTATATCAAAAACACACGATATAAAGAGATATATGATTATGTCAATTAGATGTTGATATTATGTGCTTGTATTACGGTTGTGGTTATGGATGCATGGATATATTTATTTCTATCACATGTATTTATCTTTTTTTGTATATGCTATAGAAAATATATGTGTTGTGGTTTATTCTCTAGCATTATATAGGACACATGCATGGTAAAAAGAAATAATGGAAAAATACTTAGATAAATATAATTAATCAAAAACAAATGTAATACACACTATTTCATGTTGGGAAATGTTTAATAAAAAAATGACTAAGTATAGGAAACCAAATATTGGTAAACAAGAGTGTAAAAAGGTTATTTTTAAACCATCAAAAAGATTTGGAACCAAGTGAAAACAAGTATAATAACACTAAATCACATTGAGAAGTATGAAAATAATGTAATAAAATGGAAAGCACATAAAATTACAATGGTAGAAAAACAAATCAATTAAGTTAATCGATCATATTAAATCACATTGGGAAGTATAAAAGAGAAACAAAATTGGCAAAAATGGTCTTAAATTAATCACACTAATTCAAGTTTGTAAGTATGAAAAACTTAAGAAAAATGATTGGATTCTTACATACAATCATAAAATAAGAAGATAAAAGGTAAACGAGTAATGAAGTAAGCATAAAACATACTAAATCAAGATTGGAAGCATGTCAATGATGTGTAACTTCATAATCAATCAAATCTTATCTAATATTTGACACATGTAATTTTGTTATGCCTTGGATATTGGAATATTTTATGAGGAAGGCTAGGTCCTATCCATGGTCTTACACTACAAATAATAAATGGAACATCAATGAGATGGAAATAATGTGAAAATATATTAAAAGTGGATGTTGGTAATAGTAATATGAAAAATTGGTAATTTATGAGGAAGGTCAGGTCTTATCCATGGTCTTACAATGCAACTGACAAATGAAATCCCTAAGGGAGTGATCAGTGAATAAAATAATATTTCTAAAGGGGAAATATTAGGAATATAGGGATTGAAAAAGGGAATTTAAAAATCATAATGTAGGTATTTTATTAGAAGACCTTAGAAGACATGAGGCATATTAAGGACATGAGAAGACACTAAGTGACTAGTGACCATCACTATACAAAGGATACCTGTTCATTATAGACACAAAGTTGTGTAGACAAAGTTTTGAATAAGAGAATTAAAATTGACATACCTTCCCATAACATGCTCCCCATTCCTCAAGACCCCTTACAGATTCATCAGTCTACTGCAAAGATTGGGTACTTTCATGAGAAAGCAGATAGCACTAATATATTTTTTTATTCTCCTTTTCTCATCTACTAGCCTACAACACCCCAATGGACCTCAGCTCTATGATGAGGCCAAATATTGAGTTTTATATTTGATTATAATGAGTATATGTGTTTATAATCATGTCTTTTGGTGTGATTTGACTTTTAATATTTTAAATGTTGCCTTTTGGATCATTGTCTTTTTTCAAATGATTTGGCTTTTGAATGTTTTTATGGCTTTTGTAAGATTCCTCCTCCACACATATTTGGAATGACCAATAATTATATATAGATTGATACACATGAATGAGATTTAGGTGTTTTATTATTTTTTTATCTATTTCAATATGATCTAATTAGCTACTAGAAAAAAAGTATAAACATGGTTTTTCGAAAAAGGGATAGGATTACCTGCATGATAGAAGATGGTTAGTTGCACACCATTGACCAAGATCTATGGTAAAACCTATTTTGCTGAGGAGTAATGACCTATATTATACCACACTTAAAAAAATGGGATTAAAATAGATATGATTGGGGTGTTTGGTAGATGCCAAGTCCTGGAAGAGATATTCTTCCTTAACAGATGTCAACCCACTATTTTTGATAAAAGATGTATAAATAGAATAAGAATGGAAATGATTACAGATAAGATAAAATATATAAATGATTAGATTCAAATATAAATGAATTAATATTAAGATGGATAATTCAACACAAATAAGGGTTTGGTCATACAAGCATCACAAAGAGATATAAATAAGTTTAGGTTATGAACTACACCTAATACACACAAGGATGGCTAAGATGATGGGATAAGGATTGGATGGATGAGGAATAAAGATCATAAAATAATTATTAGGAATATATTAATGAAGCTTAGGGATGATTAGGATAGATTACAAAGGTCTAGGGATAGACAGGAACCTATAAAATCAAACAAAAAGACCTAAAGGGCTAAAATTGAATGTTTTATGCAAAAGACAAAATTGATATCAATATTATATGATTGATCATGATATTATTAGATCATGGTAAATCCTATCATAGTATAAATAACATGAAAAATGAGTTTTCAAAGGGATGAAAAAGGTTTAGGAAAGGATAGAGGTGTCTTCAAGCTAGGAAATGGGCTAGAAAGGGCTCTAAAACACAATTTTTAACAAATGTATTGATCTAATGAATTATAATGAATGATTTAAGCAAGATTTGAAAAGATATAATAAATTAAAAATAAAAAACATGAATTACCTAATCATGATTTTGATCCTTCAATTACTTGACTTGTGGGCAGTATTTTGGACTCTAAATGTTGTGAATTCTAACCTCTGAATGCCTGAAACAAAGTTCCAAAGTCTAGGTCCTCCAACCTGCATATTTTTTGAAATCTTTTGGCGATGGTTTGACATGCTTATATGGATCAATGTTGATCTAACAGAATTTATATTGACCTAGGGAAGTTGTGATTTACATGCTTATTTTGGGCTGCACGGTTACCAAATGGTTGAGGATTCTGCATATGACATGGGGAGTTGGTTTTTGGGTTGTTGTGGATGGGAATAGGTTTTATTTTTAGTATTTTTGGTTTTATAAAATATATGGGTTGGTTAGTGATGCTAAATAGTAATTAATAGGGTTAATTACCATGGGTAAATAGAGGGTATATACATAAAATAAACATTTAATTATAAGTTAATATTTAATTATACTTTAAGTTATATTTTATGTATATACTTTCAAGGTGTTTGAGAGTGGTTTCAGACCTCTAGGAGTTAAGATGAAAAATATATATTTTTGGAGGTTTCCACCACATTTTATACTTATCCTATTTTAGGGTTTTAAGATTTCAGACTCAGCTTATTTTAGGGTTTTAGGCTATGGTGTAGATTTATAGCATCTTCATTACACTTAGACTAGAGGAAGCTAAGTGACCAAAGATAAGACTAACTAGAATACTTAGGATTAACTATGAACCAACATGGTATTCAAGTCATGACCATGTATATGCTTAGTTTTCAAAAAGGAATAAAGGGGAATAAAAGGAGATCTAGAGTAGACCGATAAAAGGATATTATAATGAGGTGAATTTTTTTTCTAATAGATCACTTGGTAAAGAGGGAATGACTAAAGGAAGCAAGGTTTGTATAACCAAGTCATAATAATAATTATCTGTGTTTATATAGATAAGAGAGAAAACAATCATGAAAAAGAGAACAAGATAGACATAAAAAATGAACTCAAAAAAGAATGTAATGATAAAAAAGAAAATCTAGAAGAGAACATAATGATATCATAATCAATATAAAGTGTGAAACACAAGTAACCATGTAATATAGATAATAATTTGACATAATTTCAAATTATATAACAAATATATAAAAATAGAATTGGATCACACATCCAACCTAAATGAAAAAGTAAGAACACCATGCATGTGCCCATAAGTACTAATATATATATCCACACACATTATCCATAACATCTGATAAGTCTCTATGAAATTGAATATGAAATATAACTAATGTCTCATTGATATTTAGAAAAATATGGGCAAATACTTCACCATGAATATCCTCAACTAAAAATTTAGGAATACTTGAAGCATCATGATGATGAGGAATATCAAGAAAGGGATGCTTAAGATAATGCATTGGAATGGATTATAAAAGATATGAAGGGCTTACCAATGGGGAAGGAGCCACAGGTGAGGGACTTATAGGTGGAAAAGGATCCATAGGTGAGGGAAGGTCCACAAGTGAAGGATTTTTGGGTGGAGGAAAAGGAGGTGAATAAGGGACCATAAGAGGAGATGGATCCATAAGAGGTGGAACCATGAGGGAAGAAGGGGGAGCCTTATTTTGAGAATAACCTATGGGAGGAACTATAGTAGGTGTAGGAATGGCTAAAATTTGATCTTTAAGATGTTACTAAAGGATGTGGTGATGATCAATGTGATGTGTGCCACATTGGTTTTAGAGACAATATACATCTTTGTACTTAGGAAGATAATTAATAATTTTTTGGGAGGTATAGCTTTGTCTAAGGACTAAGGAGTAGTAGGATATAAAGTGTTAAAATAATTTTGTAGCTTTCCACAATGTGTGGATGAATGGTTATCCATGTTGTGGAAGCAATAGATACACCTATAAGTAGTCTTGGGAGGTGTACTCACAAGAGGAGGTGTAACAAAAGTGGAAGGAGATTGGTATAGGGAATAATCTATAATCCAATGACTAAAAACTTTATGAATTTCATAATAAGGATAATGAACCCATTTTGTGGACAAAAGATCCAATTATGATAAAGGGAGCAAATCATCACCAAGGAAGGTGGGAGTGGTGGATATATTGTATAAGGATCGATGGAAGGAGCAATAGGATTGGAAGTGGGAAGAGAATCAACTAGAAAGGGAGTAGAAATGGGATCTAAATTTGGGATCTACTAAGGGA
Source organism: Torreya grandis (assembly GCA_037957365.1). Lineage (NCBI taxonomy): Eukaryota > Viridiplantae > Streptophyta > Pinopsida > Cupressales > Taxaceae > Torreya > Torreya grandis. The sequence goes on from JARHVA010004833.1 coordinate 676,870, forward strand.
GGAGTGGGGTCTACAAAAGGTTGAAGGAGAGTAGCACACAGTTTAGGGATAATTAGGCTATAGGGATCATGGTATTTAGCAAAGTGATTGGGACCAATCATATCAAGTTCTATAAGCATACTCCTACGAGGTTATTAAAAAATTAGAGTTGTTCACACCATCTCTACCCTATAGTAAAGAGGAAAAATACTAAAATTAGGAATGATATATTATGGAATATTGGAAGATATACTAAAATATTGAAGCAAAGATAAAATATATCTAATAATATTAGCATCTCAACCCTGAACTAGACTTCCTAAGAATGGATTATCTAAGGTATAACCATCATCGTAATTAGGTGTATGAAGATTAATGACATATGTAGGGATGAACTTATCATCTGATGTGGCATGATGAATGGAATGTTGAGTGTTAGTTAAGATAATTTGGATGTCATCATAAGGTTCTCAATGAGAATAAGGTTGTAAATAAGTAGGAATTTGAGAGATGAGATGAGGTGAGAGATCAATATTTTTGATCTTAAGATTGATCTCATTAGGCTTATCATCATCTGAATCTAGGATCTTAGGGGAAATATTCCTAATGAGTTTAGGATGACTATTTTAAGCTCGAGTGGAATTGATGGGAAAGTTAAATCATTGAGATTCATGAAATGGAATGTTTGACAAGGGTTCAAGGGTAGGAATCTTGAATACACCCCAGTCTTGGAATTATTTGGAATTCTAAGGATTGGTGTCAACCAAAATTTATAGGTGGCTCCATTATGAGGAAATATAATGCATTGTCAAGCAAAAGATTCAAATAATCTCATGCAATGAGTTCATGGCCTACCAATCATAATGTTGTAATACAAATGAAAATTAAATATCATCATCTTCATATAAATGATGATAGGTGGGATGGTAATGGGGAGCCACACACAACCTAAATGAGGCATTTGCCTTCTATCATAGCCTTGACATGTGCTATGTGTGTATTTAAGATTGTATTCATAATATCCAAAGGTTTTGATAAAATTGAGAGAGGTAACATAAGTGCCATAGAACTCATCAATCAAGGCACGCTTGACTTGGATATCACCAATTTAAACACTAATGAATAGAATAAGATCATTTACATGAAGTGGACTCTCATTGGGAATCATAGAAGCAATATGGAATTTGAGGGAAAGAGAATTTTCCTTTGTTTCATTAACATGTATGGAGATATCTTTGTGTTGTTGAAATATGCTATCTTCAGATCTAGATAAGGTGGCTTCACATCTTACTAGAAGAGGATGAGGGATGTTCATTTCAAATAAAATTTGCATAAGATAATTAGGATGACACAAAAAGGTCCTCATAAGTTCAATAAATGGGATTTGGGATGGGAGATTAGTGAGTTACATGATAGGATCCCATTCATAAAAACCCATAATAAAATTATTGGAAATATGTGCATAGTGTTGAGGGAGGTCCTCGAAAGGAGACATCAAAGTACATGTGAATTTATGTTGGTAAGAGGCAGAAGGTTTAGTAGGAGGAAAATTTTGTAGACTATGTTTAGAATATGGAGTAGTTTATGTAGGTATGGTGTGAGATATATTAGAAGAGGTGTTAATAGAAGATTGAGTATCATTGGTGCTAGGTAAAGAAGATGGAGTAATGGTAGAAATAGAATTGGAAGTGTTATCTAAGGGAGGAGTTAGATTGGTTCATAAAAATTTATAAGGTCATCTTTCCCCAACTCATTTGAGTGATTTGGAGAATAATCTTGGATAACATGAAATATACAAGACAATGAAGGGGTGTAGATAGGTTGAGGATCAATGAAAGAAACCACCCTTCACATTTTAGTCATATTAACCACATTATCTATAGGAGCTATTTCAATAAGACTATCAACATTTTTGGTAGAAGGGGTGGGCTTATCTTGGGTGTCTTGGTGATTTGGAAGAGGATCTTTATAGATGGTCAAATGAGCATTAACTTGATTCAAAGCTTGAGATTTAATATGCATTTTATGATATTTAAAACCAATGTCATAGGATTTTTAGTGTTGATGAATGATATAATCATGATCAAAATTCAGACCAAGAAGGAAATCCATAGCCAAATTATGAATCTTCCTATAGATCTCATGATAATGACCACAACTAGCATGAAACTAATAAAATATATTAGGATCATACCAAGATTTCATAGGATGAGTGGGATCAAGTTATAATGGGAGAGGCCTTAGTCTATGTTTTAGTAATTATACTAAAGATAACGGTTTTTTAACATTGATATTGTTGGTTGAAGAGAGATTAATATTGGTGAATTGATTAAGAGGGGGAGCTTGTTTCAAATATCGGTTAGGAATAATAGCTTGAATAATTTGAATGGTATCATAAAATTCTATGACACCATCATTAGTATCATGATGATTCTTGTTCTTAATTAACATGTGAGTACCTATGAAAGGTTAGAATGGCTTAAATTTATGCATAAGGAAATCTTGACATTTATCTTGGTCAATAACCTCCTCCAAAATATGTGGAGAGAGATTTTAGACCTGATATTATAACTTGGGAAAAAAAGCATTGGTAAAGATATGGAAAAGGTTATCATCTACCATATTATGTTCATATTTGTTAGACAAGGTCATCTATCATTTAACAAAATATTATATAGTTTTGGTTTCAAGTTGCTTACGATTTATAAAATGGGCCAAGGTATTCTTAGGGAGATCACTAGTTTGGAACTCTTGGACTAGAGTATTTACTAAAACTTTCAAACTAGTAATAGAATGAGTTTTAAGTTAGTTGTACTAATATAAGGAATTGGTGACCAAACTTTTGGTCAATATCCACAGACAACAGTCTGTGGGTTATACACATCTGCAAAAGCTTAGTCCTGGTGGACCATTCGAAGCCAAGCCTGCACAAGTTCACGGATTAGCCGACATACAAAGTAGGAAGCAATGGGTGGGTAAATTGCCATGCACAATGGCTGATGGGGAAAAAGAGACTGCCAACATAGCAGCCGATGGTGATTTCATCATGCACGGTAGCCAGTGGTAAGCAGTGACCGGTGAAATTACTGCATGCAGTGAGCAGTGAAATTGCCATGTGAAGCAGTGAGCAGAGAAAAAGGGGCCACGAGGAAAGTCTGCCAAAGCTCGTAAAAGGCTTGTGAATAACATACAATGGGGAAAAGGGCCCATGGGAGCCGTTTAGAGCCGACTGGAAAACAAAAGAAAACCAAGCTCGACGTAAAATTTTAAGCTACAAACTATCCAAAAGCAAACAGTGATGGAGACAAACGTAGTTAATAAACAAAAATAGTAGTCCATAGAAATTATAGAAGCTCGCAAATTGCCGTGAGTGGTATAATTTATGTGCACGGTGGTAAACCTGTCGTGAGTGGTGATTTCACTGTGCATGGTAGTAAACCTACTGTGAGTGGTGATTTCACCACGCACAGTAGCCAAAACTACTGTGAGCGGTGATATTGCCATACATGGCAGTCAACATGTAGGTAGTAGCAAAAAGGGCCCGTAAAACACAAAAAAAGGCTTGACTAGCTAACAGAGAAGCAGGCTGCATGCAAAACAAGGCAGCAAGCATGGTCTCGATAGAATTTTGATGTCGTCAATAGTGTTTCTTCTCTCTTCCCAAGGAAAATGTGATTGGCCACTTGCAAGCAAAAGGCCAATGAGACTCCTCTTGGATTTTCCCATATAAATGGGTAGACTTGGTCATTTTAAGGGATCTTCTCCAATTTTGTAAAGAGCACAGCTCTGCAAATTTTCCATCTGAATCAATAAAATATAGTTTTTACCTCTTTCTTGGATGGATACCTTGTGTATGTTCTGTGTGTTTAATTTGTGTTCATTCATTTTCTTTTAAATGCTCTCACAGGTTTAAATACCAGCACACCAGTTATCTACAAAGTGTCAGTTTGTAGCTTACAGGTGAAGAGTTCCATTTGGGGTGCAGAAATAGAGGAGGTCACTTATAGTATGCATTCCATAGCATCTTGGTGAGTCCCTGTTTCTTGTATTTTTCTTTATAACCTCCTTGTCATTCCAGCAACCTGGTCTTTTCTGTCGAGTCTCAGTGTATGTATGTTATTTTATCTAATCCTGAGTGTGAATGTGGGAAGGTCATCTGGTTTTGGTGTATCACCTCTTTAGAGTAGGCTGTTTGTTTGCCTATATTTTCTTCTCCCTTTTCATCCCCCTCAGTATATCTATATATATATATATCTATATTTTGCACTATTTGAAACAAATAAGATACATCAAAGGGAACTAGCCCATATCTAGAGACTCTCCTCTCCTGCTTCACCATCCCACAGGTGAGAGAGGAGTTTCCATGTTGCAAGGAGAGGGCAAGAACCTATTTTCCTGCCCCTAGGTGTAATCTCCAGCGTCAACAGTTTTGGCACGCCCGGTGGGACATCAAGTTTTTTTAACGCAGTAAAGTTGCAAGATTGATGCTGGTCCTATTACAGTAGATCAAATTTTTCCTTCAGCATCTGGCAACTCTGAGTAAATCTGCTAGTTAAGCAGTCTAGTGCCATTAGAAATCATCCATTTATTGTATGTATATCAATCAGACTCAAAATATTTAGAGAATCCCCTCAAGTAGCTCTCCTAGTTGCCCTGCAATTATAAGGGGGGTGAGGCTAGAATTTGAGAGGTAGAGAATGGAAATTGATAGGCTAGAAGAGAAGTACAAATATCAGCAGGAGCTGATATATAAAGAGGAGTGCTTGTTTAGGTAAACACAAGCCTTGCAGTCCATGAAGGAGGAGGTAACAAAATGGAGAAATCCATCTATCCAAGGTAGTCAGCCTTGCATGCCCCCTCCTACCCTGAAGAAAACCTCCTCTTTTGCACCAAATCTATTTTATCAAATTGCACATGCTCACTCTAGCTCATCAAATACAGCTACTCCCAATCTCGTGCACCTGGCTTTCCAATGCCAAATGGCATCAGAGTGACCTCCCATGGAGATCAATCTTTTTAACTCCTTAGATCAGGAATCTTCCATTAAGAAAAGTACCACTAGCCAGCATGTCCCTCCTCCAACGCACCAATAGTGCTTTCCTTGCATTCCTTAGCCTCCCCAAGTTTTCTAGCATGATGTGCAAATTCTGAGTTGGAGGAAGGAATGCTAGGGACCAGCTCAGAGCTTTGAAGAGGATCATGCTGGTCACCTCCAAGAGAGACTCTTCCAGGAAAACCTAGCTAGACAAATTGAAGACTTAGAGGCTAGGATAAAGTTGCTTCTTGAAAAAGAGATAAAATTTCTAGAACTTATAGAGGAGCCTCAGGACCTCGTGGAAAACAAAGTTGCTCCCTGTTCGCAGGAGCAGAATTCAAATTTCAAAATCCTAAATTGGGGAAAAATAGTGGAATCATGGGGCAACAAAGAAAAAAAAGAAAAGAAAGTTTTTTCTCAAAAATTTGAAGAAGTTGAAACTGCTCCTACTGATGATTATGTTGGCATCCTCCAAGAAAAGCTTTTCCAAGAAGATCTGAATAGGAGAATTGCAGAGTTGGAGTCTAAAGAGAAATTCCTCAACCAATGTGTGGTGGATGTTTTAGGCCAAATAGCATATTCCATGCCTGAACACACCCCACCTACACATTTCCAAGAGAGTTATAAGGTTGTGCCTGATATTGATGAAGTGTTGATCAAGTGGAGAGAGGAGAATCATTCGATTCTAGCTCAAGGACTATTTCCTCTTCCACATGCTTTCTCCACTTCACCCCTTCTCAAGGAAGAACATGTTTTGCAAAAGGAAAGAGAGGAACAAAAGATCCAATCTACAGTCCTTCAAAAGGTTGTCATGAGCGACAATGAAGAAGAAATCGTCATTGATGCTCCTTGTGAAGACCTTATCAACAGTGGAGAAGATGCAGGCCTTACGTATATGCGGATGTTCCAACAATTTGAAGAGGAGCAAATGCATGATAAGCTCTATTTTCCTCTGATTGATGAACTTCCTTGCTGCTTTGATGATGAGATCGACTACATTGAAGAGCCTGAGTTAGAGGAGGATCAAGGGAATATTTTTGAAAATCTAGAAAACCTGATCAACAAAGAGGAAAAGGAGAGGTCCGTCTTCTTGGAGGAATGCCTTGAAGAACTGAGCTTTAAACAGGAAAGTGAAGTCTTGTGGGATGAGAAATCATTTTGTGAGTCCCTTTTAGACATCACCACATTCACCTTTCTTCAAGAAGGCCAAGAAGAAGCAGAGGATGAGTTTGACAGAGTTTTCAGCAAGACAGAAGGAAACAAGTCAAGCCATGATACATTGCAGAAGGAATGTGCAGATCAGATGGCTCATGGTGATGAGCTGACAGTAATTAATTTCTTGGTGAGGAACACCAATATCACAAACTAGCATCTAATAGGCCTCCAGGGACAATTAGAATATGTATATATTGGAGGCATGTTTGATTTTGATCCACTCAATTTCCAGCCAACTCAGGTGACAGGCAAGAAGAGTAAGTCACCAAATCTCATTTTCTTTCAGATACTTGCCTGCCACCATAAGTATTCTCACCAAGAAGGGGACTTGAGAAATTTTCCTTTCGATCCAAGAGGGATGCAAACATTCTTGGTTAGCTATATCTAATAGTTTGTTTTTAGTTTTTCTCCTGCTTTCCCTAAGTGCAGTTTGCATAGTTAGTTGTTTTTAGCCTTGTGTGTTTCCCTTTACATGTGGGGGTAAATTTTGTGTATTTTATTCTGGGATTATCAAATTTGTTGTGAAATCTCTTCAAAGTCACCATCTGACTCCACACCCAATAGATATTCAAAGGCAATTGGGTCCTAAGCATAGCAGGCATGCTTATCCTGTGAGTCACTAGTTTGGTGACCAAACTTTTGGTCAATATCCATGGACAACAGTCTACAAGTTATACACGTCTACAGAAGCTTAATTCTGGCAGACCGTTCAAAGCCAAGCCCACACAAGTCCATATATTAGCTGACATACAAAGTGGGAAGCAATGGGCAGGGAAATTGCCATGCACAACAGTTGGCGGGGAAAAAGAGACCACCAACATAGTAGCCAGCGGCAATTTCACTATGTACAGTAGCCAGCGGTAAGCAGTTAGCAGTAAAATTGCCATGTGTAATGAGCGGCAAAATTGCCACGTGAAGCAGTGAGCAAAGAAAAAGGGGCCACAGGGAAAGTCTGCCAAAGCCTGTAAAAGGTCCACGAATAACATACAGTGGGGAAAAGGGCCTGTGGGAGCTGTTTAGAGCCGACTGGAAAACAAAAGAAAACCAATCCCGATGTAAAATTTTAAGCCACAGACCATCCAAAAGCAAACAATGATGGAGACAAATGAGTTAATAAATGGAAATAGCAGTCTGTGGAAATTGTAGAAGCTCATGAACTGCTGTGAGCAGTAGAATTGCCACGTACGGTAGTAAACCTACCGTGAGCGGTGATTTCACCACGCATGGCAGTAAACCTATTATGAGTGATGATTTCACCACACACAGTATCCAAAACTATCATGAGAAGTGATATTGTTGTGCACGGTAGTCAACATGTAGGCAACGGCAAAAATGGCCCGCAGAACACAAAAAAAGGCCCGACTAGCTAGTAGAGAAGCAGGCTACATGCAAAACAAGGCAACAAGCATGGTCCCAACAAAATTCTGATGTCATCAATAGTGTTTCTTCTCTCTTCCTAGGGAAAATGTGATTGGCCACTTGCAAGCAAAAGGCCAATGAGACTCCTCTTGGCTTTTCCCATATAAATGGGCAGACTTGGTCATTTTAAGGGATCTTCTCCAATTTTGTAAAGAGCACAGCTCTGCAAATTTTCCATCTGAATCAATAAAATATAGTTTTTACCTCTTTCTTGGATGGATACCCTGTGTATGTTCTATGTGTTTAATTTGTGTTCAATCATTTTCTTTTAAATGTTCTCATAGGTTTAAATACCAGCACACCAACTATCTACAAAGTGTTAGTTTGCAGCTTACAGGTGAAGAGTTCCATTTGGGGTGCAGAAATAGGGGAGGTCACTTATAGTATGCATTCCACATCATCTTGGTGAGTCCCTATTTCCTGTACTTTTCTTTAGAACCTCCCTGTCATTCCAGCAACCTGGTCTTTTCTATCGAGTCTCAATGTATGTATGTTATTTTATCTGATCCTGAGTGTGAATGTGGGAAGGTCATCTGGTTTTGGTGTATCACCTCTTTAGAGTAGGCTATTTTTTTCCCTGTATTTTCTTCTCCCTTTTCATCCCCCTCAGTATATCTATATATATCTATATTTTGCATTGTCTGAAACAAACAAGATACATCAGAGGGAACTAGCCCATATCTAGAGACTCTCCTCTCCTGCTTCGCCGTCCCATAGGTGAGAGAGGAGTTTTCATGTTGTGGGGAGAGGGCAGGAACCTATTTTCCTGCCATCGGGTGCAATCTCCAGCATCAACAAGAATCACTCATTATATTTTTGGGTAATAACTTGGTAGTGGTAAAGCTATTTAATTTGACCAAGTCTTTATATAGTTTTCCAAATGTTTTTAAATGAAGAGTAGGATTAGTTGACCCATTTTAATAAATGGTATGGGTGATACCTCCTATATTGATATTAGTAATTTGAGATGTAAAATGCTCATTTTAAAGATGCTTGATTGTCTTATTGACAAGAGGAGGTTGAGGTATAAGATTATCATGGGAATCCTAAAGAGGAGGTAGAGGAACATTTTTATTATGCATGCCCCATGACATATGTTGAGGGTGGGTTTGAGGATGGATAAGGTGATTTTTCATTTGCATCATATTATTTGCATTGATAGATTGAAAAACATTCACTTTATTAATATTTTGTAATAGGAGTTGATAAGTTTGGGTTAAATTTTTGGCATTGTTTGAAGCATTAGAATTGGAAGTAGTGGCTTGAGTACCACTATGAATGTTATTAGGAGCTTGAGAAGAACTGTTGAAATGTGAGGAACTAGTGGCATAAATTACTTGTGTGGAAAAAGATGGACTAGTAAAGGGATGAGAAGGAATAAAAACACTAAAGGCATGGTTATCATGGGTGGAAAATGATGCACTAGTGGATGAATTGAGAAGAGTGGGTTTCATAAGAGGCCCACTAGATGTATAACCTACCATGTTAGTAGAGATACTAGGCATGGAGGTAGAGAAATTCAAAGAAGAAGAAGTCATGGTATGAGAAGGGGTCAAAATAGAGGGAAGAGGCTAAGAATAAAATATTATATTATCCCTAAATCCATTTGAGAACATGGGAGAAGGTGAATGAATCTCTTTCACTTGACCACTTATCATGAGTTGGTAAATGGTAGAAGGATCTTTTCCTTGGTGTTGAGGAAACTCAAAGATAAAGAAGATAATTTTGAGTGTATACTCTAATTCAAGTTGATCTTCAAGTGAGAATAGAGGATTAAAAAGTGAATAAGAATAATTAAGGGTCCTATAGTTTATTATGTAAGTGAATTTATGAACATTACTTTCATCCAAGAGAGGAGCCACAAACTACTTATGGGAGAACCTATTAGGGTTGCTAAGACTCATCATATCCATTGAATTAAACTCAATGTTGTCTACAAATATGAATTTCATGATGTAGGAAGGATATTAAGAAATTCAAAGGTGATGAAAAAATAAAATAAATATAAATAGACATATAAGAGTACAAAGTCGACTAGGTCAACCTATTATTAGAAATAGGGTCTAAAATTTTGGGAAAATAAGGATATAGATTTGATAGGGTCAACCTAGTACTGTAACCTAGTGTTTATGTGGATTTTATACACACCAAAGCCATAATGAGGTACCCTATAACATTTTAGGATCTCAATGGAGGTAAACTCCAATTCAAGGCATGGTTTGCATGTATGTAGTTTTTGACAATCTATTGATGGAATAGCTAGTAGGGTATGCAGGTTATTGACAAGGTTTTTTGGATAGAGGGGTGGATTTAGAATAGAGTGATTTCCTACATGAATTGGATGAATTTTTGGCCACCAATATAAATTGGGTAGATCCAAATAACAAAACACAAAAAGAGGGTAAGGTAAGTCAAAAAAGAAATCTCTGTGGGACTCAGGAATTACTTCCCTAGTTGGTTTTTGGATAGACCTATGTTATCTTAAAACCAACACTAGTTTTTAGTAGAAATTACACACATGTAAATGGGCATGGATCAGAATTATAAGGGAATAGAGATGTAGGAATTCCACTAGCCTCAGACAAAGGTTGCTCCTATCAGGGTTGCTATTACACACCCTTCAATCAGGAGATTATGGCTTGGGATAATGAATTATCTAAGGTAGTTATATCACACACTTAGGATACTACACCAAGAAAACACCACTACACATCCATAAATATGATTCAAATTAACTTGACTATTTCATTCAATAAATTTATTGATCTTCAATAACTATTACACATCTAATAATACCATATCAATCAAAATAGTCAAGAATCTATTTGTACCTTTAGGACACTAAAGACTATTGAAGCAAAAAATCATAGAAATAATGACTAATAACATAAAATTGGAAATAAAATACACAAAAAAAAAATTTGTTGATCAAAATTACTCATTGATCTTTTATTCAAAATTTTCTAACTCTAAAAAATAAGTTGGGTGATACAATTTTATTTATAGATCCTAGGGAAGGGGCCACCTCATCCTCTAAGTTTATGCATGACTATTACATGTGGTAGTTATAACATGTAGTTATAATTGTGGTCAAGACTTTTTAAGCTAAAAATCTATAAATAGACAAATTACCTTTACAAAATCATGCAACATGTGCATGTACAAGAAAATACAAAGTCAATTTTATAATGATTTGTCTTTTTACAAGGAATATAAATTTATGTGTTATCAAGATTTGTGCATGCATAAAGCAAGGTTGTGTGATCCAAAGTGTTACATGGGACTTATTAGGAGTTAAAGTGGGAGTAGAAGCTAAAGTTGTAGCAACACTACTAGAAGCCTACTTCCTTTTCACCTTGTTATCCTTATAGACCTTTTGTGCTACCTCATGTTATTAGAGAATGATGTCTAAGTTAAGAAAATAAGGTCATTGGAATATCTTGGTTTTCCTGAGGAGTCTTGCATGCTTATCTTTCATTATCTATAACTTACTCCTAAAATCTCCACTTTAGTCACCTTCTTCCTCACTTTATTTAACTCTACTTCTATTCTTTCCACTACCAAGCCTTGTATGCCTTGCTTGAAGTTCTCAATGGATTCCTAGACATTTTTATCAAAATTTATTCTAATAATCAATTTAATTATAAAATCCCTTGCTTTAGATAATTTTAGTTCATTCAAAACTTAGAGGAGTTGGGCCTCATGCACTTGATACTCTATAATTAAGGCTATAATTTCCTTCAGCCACTGTTTGACCTTCTTATGTATAATGAAAAATAGGTTCAAGGCATTATATGCCTTGAATATATTCATTAGATTAAGGTGGCTATATAGTAAGTTGTCTGTAAAGGCAACTAGCATTTTAAGCCTAGTATTGTCATGAGCCAAAGAGCCACAGAGTTGGTTTTCTTAGTTCACATGAGGTTCCATCTTATCCTTCATGAATTCTATGGCCTCTAAAGAATTATAGCACTTTTAAGTATCTTACTAAAACTTAGCTTCTATACTTATAGGAATATGCACAATGCTAGATTGCTCCTTGAGCTACTTAATCTATGCTCACAATTCCTGAACTTCCTCCTCTAACTCCTACTTAGCTAACTTTGTGCCTTCGTGGATTTCCACCACTATATCTTTGTGCGATTAATATAGGTCTAAAATATTATCATTATATATAGATTCCCCTGGATACCTATTCTACCTCTTTGTGATGGAGAATACCGATTATCATTCTTTAAGGATGATGTTTGTGCCCTGGTCATCCTAAATTTTTTTTCTTCTTAATCATTTGGATTAAACTAGTTGGGGGGTCAAATAAAGTAGACATAGAAGGGAGCTCTATAAACTTATAAGTTGGAATTTGAATCCTAAAGGTTATGGCCCAAGGTGTAATGTTGAGGGGTGTATCATTAGTTATAACAATAATTTATTACTTGGCCTCCTCTTCTTCTCTCTTCCTTTTCTTACTAGCTTTGGTCAAGACATCAGGCAAGGAATGCCATATTATTTTTTACTGGTCCACTCCTCCAACTTGAGGAAGAGAGTGAACTAAAACTATGCGAGGTTTTTTTCCTCCCCCTACTTGTGCTATTTATTTTGGTTTCTTTTGTATAAGTATAAGTGAGGAGTAAAAGGGAGAGTTGTGTAGACTAGACATTAAGTTAGGGGATGGCCATAGTAGTTTTCACTCTCCTAGTTTCCTTCTTATTTTTGTGAAGTCTTCCAGTATAAATAGAAATAGGTAAAGAAGGAATAGCTATGAGTGGTATAAATAGGTAAAGAAGGAAGAGGCTGAGTTGGAGGAGGCCTCTTCATTTGAATCATTTGTTATATCTTCGATGATAACTTTATCTTTTCTTGATGGATGTGAGCTCAAGGGTGGAATAGGAAAGACTTGAGATGTATGCATTATGGGGCTACCTATGGGAGTCTTAGGATTCTTGGTATAGACCAATGGGGTTTTTACTTTAATGGGAGATCCCTATGAGGTAGATGTTTTTGCTTGTGTAGTAGTTACCCCAATAGATGAAATAGTAGATACATAGGAGTAGCCATAGAAACTTGGCCAATGTTGATAATAAACCTCTCTTACATCTTGTCCTCTTCCTCATCAGAATCCAAACTAATAGGATCTCCCCTTTTTCTTCCTCTTTGTGTGATAGTCTCAAGAAGCTTGGGTTCTTTCTTGATTGATTTCAAATTCAACTTTAATATAATTTCCTAAGATGAAGAATCTTCATGTTCAGTATACCTTCCCCCCAAAAGTTTGAATGTTTCCATCCCTTGAATAATTTCTTCAGCTATCTAGTTCCCTAGTGGATATACTAGGTTTGGTTTGGATCATTCTCAAATGATTTTCCTATAGCCTAGTAATTGGTGCTCATTTTAGCACTTCATCTATCTTTACAGTCATAAGAATAAATCCATAACAATAGGTTTGATGATAGTAAGGAATGTTGAAACCAAAAATATGTTGTCAAATATACCCATGGGGGTCCTATTCTATGCATGCCATTATAGGGAAACTATATCGATTATGTTTTCCTCCAACATCTTTGAGATGTTTCCTCATAGTGTATGTTATTCTACCAATTGAAATTAGGCTCACAAAGAATAATATTTTTTATATTTAACCAAATCCTCCTCAGTGTTATCCCATAACTAAAAAGTAATATCCTACTCAGCTAACTTATCAGGTGCATACCTTGGAAGAAATAAAGGTTCAAACTTATTTCCCCAGAACATGATGACTATGAAGTCTAGATACAAGAAAAAATCTTTTTTTCTACTCAAATTATTTATAATGTTCTCTCCTAGATGAGGCATAGCCACACCTATAGGTAAACATATTTGCATATTCTAACCATATGCTTGTGGTAAGCATATATATGCATAAACTAGAAATGGTCAGAGATTATATTTTTTATACAATCTATGGATAGAGCCCATATATTACCCAAGTACTTATAATAGTTCCCCATGACTACGTTGACCAAATATGACATCATATATAAGTCTCCTATTAGGGTGGGATGTTTATCCTTGTGTAAAACAATTTCTCTCAATCTCAAACTAAAGACCTCCCCTAAAGCATAGGTAGCATCATATGAAAACATCATATGCAGTAATGGAACCCAATATAAGTTTATAAAATGGATGTTGGGCATCCCATATAATCTATTGAGTAAATCAATACCTAACTAGATTCCCATTCTGAATTTATCAATTGGGATTATTCCCTTTGTCTTCATTCCTTATTACGTGATGGATTGACCCAAGAGCAACCATGAGGAGAGAACCTTTAGGATTGAGGTTTTGGATTTGAATTATACCCCAGTGTGCTTATCGTAATAGTTGTCTAGTATGTAGAGAGAGAGATGCCTCTGAAAGTCACTTCTAGAGATACATGCAACCATTGTATCTCCATGAGAATACAACAAGTATGCATCTTGTGATATTTTTCTTGAGAAGAATAAATCCATGAGGAGGTCTATACACAACATAACTTCTAGTTTGACCATGTTAAAATTCAATCTTTGTCACTTTTAGGCTAAAATATCCTAAATGAATAGCCTTTTTATCAGTATTATCTCATCATCTAGTTAAAACATATCAATTGATTCAATAGCATCCTAGAGTTGTGAGTAATTATGATACTTATCTTGAAACACTTTCACAGTGAAGATGGTGTCCATAAACTCTGTTTAATACTTGATTGAAAATACAAAAGGAGGATTTATTTCACAAAACATCTTGGAAGAGGAAGCCATAGCTATGTGTTTTAGACTACTATAATGCCTTCAATATGCTTTCTACCATGTAATCACTTAGGCTCTTAGCTTAGTCACTATTGTACTCATTGAATTTGAAAGGTATGGAATAGGGATCTTGATCATGGTTGGGAATGAATATGATTTGATTATAAGTTAGCTTGGATGAAAATGATGACTTCAATGGTTGTGTATCATCTATATAGGATCCTATATTGAATACTAGCTTGTGCAATATTAAATATGAAATGTTCACTTTCAAATTTTTTAGTTTGGGTTCATGGGGGATTTTACCATTTATTAAATATGAAGTATTTTATCTTTGTTTTGTTAAGTATGGCATAATTTCAATGTCATTTTTTATAATAAATCACTTAGGAGCAGAGTGTCAAAAAAGAGCTTTTGGGTATATGGTTATGGATAATTCCCTCAGGGGAATCATTTCAGGGAAAATGTCCATAGTAATTTATTCCAAAAGAGTATTTCATTTGGTGGGATTCTCGAAAGCATTATTTTTAAGGGTTAATTCATGGCTAAAGGGTATTTTTGAACTCCTTGAAGGGTAATTTTGGTCTGAAGGGTCTACTTCATAGGGCATTTTATCCATGACAAAAGTCCCAAAGGATTTACTTTGTAAATGTTAAAGGGCACTTCTAAATTTATCAAAGGTTAGTTTAAGAGGGATGAAGGGCACCTTTTATCTCCAAAGGGAACTTTCCTATAGTTAAGGGTCATTTCAAATATCCTAAAGGGTAGATGGTCACTTTAAAAAGGCCTAAAGGTGATTTTCAAAATATTTGAAGGGTTAATTCTAGAAGTCTGAGGGCATGTGCCCTTTGAAGGAGTTGTTTCAAGGATTTTGCATCAAAACAAAATGTCTAAAATTATAAGTTTAAAGGAAATGGTTTAGGCTAAAGGATCCTTTCAAAAGGTCCTAAAGGATCTACTTTAGGGGATATATTTTAGATAAAATGTCTATAAAAATTATCCTAAGGGGTCATTTTCATTGAATAAATGTCTAAAGGAATTAGAAAAGGCACAGAACAAAAGTTATAAAGGAAAGGGTGAAGCACAATCACAAAAAATGCTGAAGGAATTTTGATGGGCAAAAAATTTGCAATAATTATTTTGAAGGATACTTTCCACAAATCTTGGAGGGTAGGTTAGGATAGAAAGGGCACTCAAAAAATATCAGAAGGGCAATTCCAAAATGTTGAAGGGTAGGCCACACAAAACTAAAGTTTATGTGCCCTAAGAGAAATGGTCAAGAAGGGGTAAATAGTTTAGTTTAAAAAGGTTGAAGGGCTAGTTAGAATGGTTCTAAAGGGTAGGTAGAAGTAAAATGAATGGTCTACTTCGGGGAAAAAGTTTTCTTAAAGGGTCTACGTCTCAAAGGCTAAAGGGTAGATGCAAATTTCCTGAAGGTTACTCTTGTATGGCTAAGGGTCATTCTAAAAGTTCTAAAGGATAATTTTGATAGGGTCAAAGGGATAATCCATCAAGAAATTTATTTAAGCAAAAATACATGCAGTCTAGAATTCCTTAAGGCAAAGAGTCCATAGATAAAATTCTTTTGGGAGAATTATTTCAAATGAAAATTACACAAAAATTTATCTAAAAAAAATAAATTTGTCTAACCAATAATCCTAAAATGATATAGGACTAAAGATCTCCTAAAACATAACATTCAAAAAGATAACTTTTCAAGAAGATCGAAAGAATTAGCCTGAAGACTATAAACCTAAAGATTTTACCTATAATACACAAGTTAGTCTCATAAACACAATAAACATAATGTCAATATTGTATACCATAAAAGTGAAATGTCATATATGTTGGTTGAATATTTTGTCAATCAGTGTAATGATAAACAAAATAGGTCTGATCAGCCAAAGTAGGAAGATTGGTCATCCAAATGTGTAGGTTTACCACATCAAAAGGGGACTAATCTCTCCTCTCATCAAGGGGAGGTTACCTATAGATATGCTATAATATATAAATAGAAAATAATACTCAAGGGTAGGATAAACCATACATCTCTCTTTCTTCAAAGATGATGCATGCAAATCAAAGGAAAAACTCAAGGGAAATGACAAAAAGCACTCCTCTTCTTTCAAAAGTACTATTTAGCAAGCCACAAGAATACTCCTAGTAGTAAAAGCAAAATATAACCAAGTATGTAGTAATCAACAAATTGAGATGTAGCAAAAAATCTCCACCTGAATTTCCCAAGAGTGATATATGAAGGACAATGAGGGCACAAAGTCATCCCAAAGTCCTTTACACAGAAACAAAAATAAAACACACTAAAGGAAATTATTGGGGCACAAAGTCTCTCCATAGTTGACTTCAGGACACCTTCCTGACTACTTTCACTAATTTTGCTTGTTAAATAAAAGAAATAAAAAATATATTAAGGAAAAAGACATAAGAACAGTTTCCCCAACAATAAAGATATCACAGAACAAAGTCTGAAAAGTCACTTGCTTTCTTATTCCAATAACAAAATATGATCAACAATCTAAGCTCAAAGTCTTAGTAATGCCTTCCAATTTGAGTAGAGTTTCATTTCTGATTATCAGAGAGAGATAATTTACACTAACAAGAGAGTCCCTTATATAGCCTCTTCAAGATAGACTTGGGAATAGTAACACATCATGTTGCATTGAACTTTGTTAAGAAGACAGGCTAGAATTTAGGGGCATCTACCCATTTGCTTTTCTCAATGCATAGAAACAAGTCACGCTATTTGAAAGTTTACATCTTTCAATGTCCACCTGGTGATCTAATTCTAGAAACTTATCTAATGTGTAAATGTTTCTAGTCCTTCATCATTGTTCTTCCTTTTATGGTTAATTGAATCAGGTCCTGGATTTAATTTGATGCTCTCTTCCTTAGTCATTTCCTATTGATCTTGGCCTTAAAGCCTTTGAATGCATTTGGTTCCATAGATTTAAAACTACAAGGATCAATGGCTATTTCATTTTCATAACTTTGATGTCTGCAAGCATGTCACTTTGTTTTAATTTCCAATGGCTAGTTCGTCGTTCTTGACTTTGACATCTTCAGGTGTGTCACCCCTTGGGCTTTCTTCGGCTTTCTTTTTTTACATCCTTCTAAAGGGAAAGTGACCCTTCAGCTTTGGGAAGTGTCCTTTAATTTGGTATTCAAGAGTCCCCTACAAGGGCACTTGCCCTTTGGGGTCCTTCAGTGGCCTTTTATCTTTGGCATCCTTCAGATCTTTCCCATGGACTTTTTCTGTGAACATTTCTCGCGGACAAAAAGTCCACAAAAATTGTTTCGATTGCTTTGTCTTTGGAAATTCCTTCGGGCTTTCCTCCCATATCTTATTTCTTGAATTCCTTTGGACTTTTTGTCTGAAGGAATTCCTTCAGACAAAAAGTCTAAAGGAATTATTCCTTAGTCTTTTTCCTGAAGGAAATCCCTTTGTCTTTCGGCTACCTTAAACAAAATTTTGAAATAACTTACCTGTGTGGCTTCTTTGAAACAACCCTTCTGAAGGGTGCTTTTGTCAACCAAGTGCCCTCTTCAAGGGAACTTTTCCTTTTAGAGGCTCTCTTGAACTTTTGCATTGAACCGCTCCTTTGAACCAGTCGTTGAACCAAGCTTTGAACCAAGCCGATGAGCCAAAGTGGTTCAATGGTTCATCAGTTCAATTAGTTCATTCTCTTTGATTTGGCTAAGTCATTTTGATCCTCATTGAACCAAATGCATTGAACCTATTAAACCTTGAACCCGTTGAACCTTTAAACCAAAGTGGTTCAATGGTTTAATGGTTCAAGCCTCAAAAACTTGTTATTTTGATTGAACCTGATGTTGAACCTTTTAACCTATTGAACCTATTAAACCAAAATGGTTCAATCCTTGCTTAGAAGCTCATTGATGAACTCTTTTGTTTGAACCTAGTCATTGAACCAACTCTAAAATAACCCAAGTGTTGAAAGCTTGCTTCTTTCCTACAGAGTCCATAGAAATCAACCTGTGAAGCCCATTGAACTTTTCCTACAGAGTCCATAGATTCATGCCTATAGAGTCCATAGATTTCTCTTCCTATAGAGTCCATAGATTTAAGCCTATAGAGTTCATAGATTTTTAAGAAGCTTGAAAAATGATGAATTTGAATGACCAGGGAAAATTTCAAAAAGGGAAGAGATAATTTTGGTCTGTAGGACCAAAATAGTTCAAATGTTGTCCCAAAAATGAGTGATATTTTTGGGGGACAATAGCTGGCTCCAGTTGGGGAACTTTTATGAATTTTAAAAAAGAATTAAAGGGAGTAAAATTCAAAATCTCTAGTGTCTTCATGTGTACCATTGGGCTATAGAGTCATGTTACCCAGAAATGAAAGGCATCAAAAATAGAAATAAAAAAAACAAAATAGAATTAAAAACTATACAAATGTACATATGTATAGATGCAATGATCTGATACTTCAAGAGTTGAAGTGTTTCAAATGTTACTTCCTGAGAGGTAGTGAAAATAGTGTGCCATCTTGGTAAACTAATAGGAAACCATTTTCCCCCCAGAAACGGTGACGGGCGAATGGAGCTCTCCACCAGGAAACCAATTTTATAAATTTTCCTCTTGGCCTTTTCTTCTTCTTACTCCATGGAAGGATGTGGTCTTCAAATTGAAAACCATAACTCCTTACTCTCCCTGCAAAGAATTCTTTCTACTAACTTTAGAATATAGCAGTATGGTCCACCACCATAGCTTGTTATTCTGCTAGTCTAGTTTGGCACATGCTTTGATTATCAGCATCAGAATCCTGACAAACCATCAGCTCATCACCTTCTTTGGTGTGAAGGAGTTTGATCTCTTCATCTTGAGCAGTCTTCAATCCAAGCAACAAAGATCTGCATCTAGCTGTAGAAGAATTTTTGCCATCAAATTCCAAGATCTAAGCATTATCAAAAGCTAATATTTTATCATATTTCTCTTCATGGGAGATGAAAGATCTTTCTTGATTTATACTGTGCCCTATTGATTCTTCTGATGCCTTATTTGGATGAAATCCTAGATTGCCAGCTATGGGACTTTCATTAGCTGAGACATGAGTATCCTCTATGGTTAAGAAGTAATTACTCTTGCCTGAAGGCTCAAATAGAATTTGAGTTGTAGGGGCTGACGTTTGGGTAAACAAATTTTTTTCCTCAGAAAGGTCCACACTTGGTTCTCCATCAATGTCTAATTGTTTAGGATTGGCTTACAGGGATTCAAACTCAGTCATTTGAATTTTGGATTTCTTGACATGATCAATCATGTCAAATGAATAGAATAAACTTGGAAGAGAGGATGGGAGTTCATCCTTTTGGTTTCTGGGAGGAGGACTGGTTTGCAAAGTTGAAGTAGAAGGTGCAGAGATGTTTGATGTACTTAATTCTTTGGTAATCACCAGGTCCTTTGACTCAAAAGGAAGAGGGGTTCGATGCTTAGCAATTAGAATTGCATGTTGAGTTCATTCCTCTAGTACTTCTTTATCAACTTGCTGGGCTGACTGATTCTCAGACTGGGTGAATACTGCGTATGATCCTTTGATTGCTTCACCTTCACTTCTGGGTTCATCCTAGTAATTCAAGAAACCAATGTGGGAGTCACCAGTTGATCCTTCTAGATCCTCCTTGAAGATATCAATGCCATTTCTTGATTGAACTCAGGTTGAAAATAGGAAATATGTTCTATTTCTAGATATCCAACTACTGAGTTGGTTGGAGGTGCTTCAAGGATAGGGTTCCTTTGTGGGAGAGGAAGATGATTTTGTTGCCCTTGACTTCCGGCAGCGTTGCCTTGATATGGCTGATTAGGGAATGTCCTTCTTGGCATATCTTTATATAGAGGAGTAGAAGACATACCTTGTGCCATTTTTCTTTTCAAGGCTAGCAATTCATTTGCCATCTTTTATACCATTGGGTCAATGGTGACTATGGGTGAGTATTCAGAAGATGAAGAGGGTTTGCCTTTGTTTGGGTCTCTCCTTATCTTTCCTGCCAAGATAAGGCCATCTTATACCTCAGTAGCCAAGACCTGAGCAATATCAAGGTCTATGTGGCCAGTTCATCTCAGCAAAAAAATCACTTTAGGTAGTTTTGAATTGATGAAGAAGCATTTGAGGTTCTGAGGTGTTAGTTGGGCGACCATGGGAATCCTGTGCCTCAGCTTGTTGAACCTGGCAATAAAATCCCTCATAGGCTCATGAGGCTCTTTCTTCATCTGAGTGAGCTGGGCCAGCAAGGCATGTGCATCTTTTATGGGCTTGAACCTTGCTTTGAACTTGGCTTTAAGTGTATCTCAGTCAGTCACTGATCCAGCTTGCAGATGGTAGAACCAGTCTACAGCAGCACCTTGTAGTGTCTCCACAAAAATCTTGGCTGCCACGTCTTCAAATTCCACCCCTATAACACCATACGTTATGCTGAAGGCTGTAATGTGTTCATCAGGGTGAACTATTCCATCACCAAAAAAATTGGGGAAATTCTTTCTTGAACTATGTGGGAGTTCATTCATAGGTGGAGTCAAGTTGAGTGGGCCAAAAGAGTTACACCAGGGGCCTCAAACTACTATGATTTAATTAAGAAAAATAGAGATAACAAATCTAGATAGAGTGGCCAGAATATAGAACAAAAATGGAAAAGGATTGGCTCAGCTTCAGCTTGAGGCTTGAGGCTTCAAATTGCGCACTCTTTCCCAGTAGCTCTGGTTTTGCAGACTAGATAAAATAATGGAGGTGGACGAAGATGGTAAGGCTATAAATGGATAATGGGTAAGACATGAAATGGAGTCACCAGAGTCTGTAATGGATAATGGTTATAATGATAATGGGTAAGACATAGGTGATGTTTCAATCTGAAACTTGAGGTTCTAGATTACATGAAATTATGTATATCCCTAGCGGAGTCACCAAAAATTATTGGTTGATTATTTTGTCGATCAGCGTACTAATAAACAAAATAGGTCTGATTAGCCAAAGTAGGAAGATTAGTCATCCAAATGTGTAGGTTTTCCACATCAAAAGGGGACTAATCTCTCCTCTCATCAAGGGGAGGTTCCCTATATATATTCTATAATATATAAATAGAAAATAATACTCAAGGGTAAGATAAACCATCCATCTCTCTTTCTTCAGAGATGATGCATGCAAATCAAAGGAAAAACTCAAGGGAAATGATAGAAAGCACTCCTCTTCTTTTAGAAGTACTATTCATCAAGCCACAAGAATACTCCTGGTAGTAAAATCAAAATGTAACCAAGGACGTAGTAATCAACAAATTGAGATGTAGCACAAAGTCTCCACCTAAATTGCCCAAGAGTGAGATACGAAGGATAATGAGGGCACAAATTCATCCCAAAGTCCTTTACACAGAAACAAAAAGAAAACACACTAAAGGCAATTATGGGGGCACAAATTCTCTCCACAGTTGACTTCAGGACACCTTCTTGACTACTTTCACTAATTCTACTTGTTGAATTAAAGGAACAAAAAATATATTAAGGAAAAAGACATAAGAATAGTTTCCCCAACAAAGATATAATATCACAAAGTCTAAAAAGTCACTTTCTTTCTTATTCCAATAACAAAATATGATCAACAATCTAAGCTCAAAGTCTTAGTAATGCCTTTCAATTTGGGCAGAGTTTCATTTCTGATTATCAGAGAGAGATAATTTACACTAACAAGAGAGTCCCTTATATAGCCTCTTTAAGACAGACTTAAGAATAGTAATACATCATGTTGCATTGAACTTTGTTAAGAAGATATGATGGAATTTAGAGGCATTTACCCATTTGCTTTTCTCAATGCAGAGAAACAAGTCACGCTATTTGAAAGTTTACATCATTTAATGTCCACTTGGTGATCTGATTCTAGAAACATATCTGATGTGCAAATGTTTCTGGTCCTTCCTCATTGTTCTTCCTTTTCTAGTTAATTGAATCAGGTCTTGGATTCAATTTTATGCTCTCTTCCTTAGTCACTTCCTACTAATCTTGGCCTTAAAGCCTTCGAATGCATTTGGGTCCATAGATTTAAAACTACAAGGATCAATCCCTATTTCATTGTTGTAACTTTGACATCTATGGGAACGTCACTTTGTTTGAATTTCCAATAGCTAGTTCACCATTCTTGACTTTGACGTCTTCGGGCACGTCACCCCTTGGGCTTTCTTCGGCTTTCTTGTTTTACATCCTCCTAAAGGGAAGGTGACCCTTCGGCTTTGGGAAGTGTCCTTTAATTTGGAATTTGAGAGTCCCCTACAAGGGCACCTACCCTTTGGGGTCCTTTGGTGGCGTTTTATCTCTAGCATCCTTTAGAGCTTTCTCACAGACTTTTTCCGTAGACTTTCCCCATGGACAAAAATTCCACAAAATTTTCCCGTGGACAAAAGGTCTATGGAAATTGTTCCAATTGCTTTGTCTTTGGAAATTCCTTCGGGCTTTCCTCTTATAGCTTTTTTCTTGAATTCCTTCAGACTTTTTTTTTGAATGAATTCCTTTAGATAAAAAGTTAGAAGGAATTATGCCTTAGTCTTTTTCTCGA
Source organism: Torreya grandis (assembly GCA_037957365.1). Lineage (NCBI taxonomy): Eukaryota > Viridiplantae > Streptophyta > Pinopsida > Cupressales > Taxaceae > Torreya > Torreya grandis. The sequence goes on from JARHVA010004833.1 coordinate 699,842, forward strand.
AGGAAATCCCTTTGTCTTTCGGCTGCCTTAAATAAAATTTCAAAAGAACTTACCTTTGCAGCTTCTTTGAAATGACCCTTCCGAAGGGTGCTTTTGTCAATAAAGTGCCCTCCATAAGGGCACTTGTCCTTCGAGAGGCTCTCTTGAACTTTTGCATTGAACCGCTCCTTTGAACCAACCGTTGAACCAAGATTTGAACCAAGCTAATGAGCCAAAGTGGTGCAATGGTTCATCGGTTCAATCGGTTCATTCTCTTTGATTTGGCTAAGTCCTTTTGATCCTCGTTGAACCAAACACATTAAACCTATTGAACCTTGAACCCGTTGAACCTTTGAACCAAAGTGGTTCAATGGTTCAATGATTTAATGGTTCAAGCCTCGAAAACTTGTTATTTTGATTAAACTTGGTGTTGAACCTTTGAACCTGTTGAACTTATTGAACCAAACTGGTTCAATCCTTGCTTAGAAGCTCACTGATGAACTCTTTTGGTTGAACTTGGTCATTGAACCAACTCTAAAATTACCCAAGTGTTGAAACCTTGCTTCTTTCCTGTAGAGTCCATAGAAATCAACCTATGAAGCCTGTTGAACTTGGCCTACAGAGTCTATAGATTCATGCCTGTAATGTCCGTAGATTTCTCTTCCTATAGAGTCTATAGATTCAAGCCTGTAGAGTCTGTAGATTTATGAGAAGCTTGAAAAATTAGGAATTTGAATGCCCAAGACAAATTTTGAAAAGGGAAGAGATAATTTTGGTCTGTAGGACCAAAATAGTTCAAATGTTGTCCCAAAAATGAGTGATATGTTTAGGGGACAACAATATAGACTTCCCAAACTTTGCATATACATATGAATATGATTTCTCATTAAGATCATATTTTCAAAAAAGGTGGGTCCGCATTTCCTTATGAAAAAAAGGGGGTTGTTGGGTACAACACCTAGGATTAAAAATAGTCTGATAAGGATACATAGTTGATAAGGTTGACCTAGTACTATATCCTAGGAGACAAAAAAGAATATTGTGTTAACCAGTTTGACTTAGTGCTATAGGTAGGGGAAATAGATAGTCTATAAGAGATTATGTCAAATAAAATGATAGTGTACTGAAATAGGGAAAAAATTACAATTTACTTTGAAAGTAAGAAATGAAATTAAACACACAATAAATTGGATCAATGAAAATTATCCAATTGAGGCACATAGCATAAAACCTTCCACCAACACTAGCCAATGCAATTTTTTACAATACAACATATAATGAGCAAAGAGCAAAAATTCAACTTAAAAAGTGAATTCTAACTAAGTGGTCATCCTAAATGTTGTTATATTATTATAGTGTTATTTTCAGTGTGATAGATAAGTTTGATGAAATTAGGGAAATAGAAAGCACTATATGTATGGTTTTAGGATGTTTAGGCTAAAATGGATCTATGTTGGCAATGGTACTAGCTTGGTATTGGGTCATACCCCCTCACTTCACAATCTCGTAATGATAATGTTGTCAAGTGCTTTGTCAATATATACCATTAACTATGTGTTTATACTTGGCTAGAAAATCAAGTCAGCTTCCCCTTTGGTGATGAAATCTAATTAGGTAGGCCTTAGATAGACAATTATTTAAATTCATTTTGAAATTATGTGATTTGGTAGTGTGTGAAAGAAAGATAAAAATAATAAAACTAAATTATATATTTAAAATCCACATAATTAGACTATGTGATTTATTCTAAGCATGCAAGCAACTAAAAGTGAAAGTGTGAAGTACTAGCATATAAATGTTAATTCTAACTTTGAAACATAGTACAATGTCAGTTTAGATGATAGTGTATGCAAACATTATAGTATAGACTCAATAGTGTCTCTACTATACCGCTAAAGAAAGGGTCTCTTAAAAATTATGTCACTAGTATCAACCTAGTCTTTTAGACATAGGACATAATACAAAACTAGGTCGTCCTAGTTTGTTGTATGAGGGCAGTTTTAAAGACTACAAATTTTGAAAAATAGAACTAAAATGACAGAGAAAGAGAGAAAGGAACCTTGGTGGGTTGGAATATGCAAAATAATGTGACATTGATGTTGAAGTGCCTTGAATGTTACTTGTAAATTATGCCAATTATGTCTACTGGGTTTAACTAGTTATATAGTTCCATGTTTATTAAATCCTGTGAAGATGACTATGCTAACCTGGTCAACCTAGTATGTTTTATGGAACCTATCTAGAATACTATATTGACCTGGTTAACCTAGTATGTTTTATGGAAGCTATCTATAATACTATATTGGTATAGTTGACTTAGTATATTTTTTTGAAACCTATAAGAGTATTGTGTTGACCTATTTGAACTTGTAGCTTGTATTTGATGAAAACCTACATAAACATAATAGAGCCATTTTCTATATGATTGTGTTTTAAACCTGTGCATAAATGTTAGAAACTATACTGGCATGTCAAACTAGTATCACAAATATATAAAAAATAAAAAGTAAAATGATATAAATTAGAAAATATGAAAGAAAACTTTCAAGGGTTATATTCACATCGGGTTCACTAGAATGTACACAATCAAAAATGCATTAAGTTTATAAATCAATCCTAACTCAAAGAATATAGATCCTACTTACACTTCCGATTGGGGATATATTAGATAATTGAGAACATGACCAAAATGTGGATCTACTAGACCTAATAGGGGATCTCTTATCACAACAATAATACTAAGGAGGTTTCCAAAGCCTTCAATCAAGCATAATCAAGGAATAACCCTAACTAAGCCCTATGTTTTCATATTCACTAAACTAATAACAATTAAATTAAAGTATAATATACTATTCACCAAAGATTGTGGTATAAATTGGGGGTAAGAAACAACAAAATTAAACATTCATAAGAGAAATTAAGTAGAACCAATGGTTTTCCCACCTCTTTCTAATTGTACCCTTTTAGGCGTGCACTCAGAGAGATTTAGTCTCGATGGGTTCTTGAAAGATAGAAAACATCAATATATTATAAAATTTGAAAATATTATGTGTATAAAATGGGTATATACATTAATTCCATGACCTATAGTAAATAATCATAGTGATCATTTTTACCAAATATGAAAGCCTACTCACACCTACAAAGTCTTCAAACAATAACTTTCCCATGATTAGCTATGTGTATACCTACAAGTCTAGGTGTTTGTTTTTCCCTTTCTATTGTAATTATAATGGAATTAAAAATTTTAAAATGTGACTTAGGGTTAGTGACACCTTTAAGTATTAGGCTCTCACCATCCCTTTCCTATACATACTTCCTTCTCCTTAGACTAGGTTTTATGCCCAGTTAGACCTGTGTAACCGTCAAGTCTATGTTTAGTGTCCTTATAATTTTTTAGGGTGGACATCACGTGGTATCCCTCTCCTTAGTTTAAATCTTAACCATTTATGTATACATATTATCTCTTACCATGGGTAGGATGTAATTCTCAATACACACCAATAGTGTTGTAGGTACTAACTTGCACACATTGGTTTTCTACAGGGGTCTATGAAATAGGCTTCTATGGAAAGAGAGTGTTTTGAAAATAGTTGAAACCTTTGTGACCTTTTCCCTTTATCATTTACCTCCATGAGGTGTCCACCCTCTTGATAATATCACTTTTTATGCTCAGAGGTGGTCCATACATAGTAATCCTGAAGTTTTTTGCATAGTAGGCCCAAATGGTTTCCTGTAGATCGTCACATTTTTTCTTATTAGGTTATATGTCCATATGGGTATAAGTATTTATGAACTTATGGTTATTGAGATTCCTAATCTGTATATAGACCTTATTATCATGATTTAAGCTTGGAAAGAGGGTGGATGTATTATGAGGAATGATAGTGGGGTAGTATGGAATTTGAACATGGAGTGTAGGGTCTTACTGCAGTGCAATAGAAGTGGAGGGATCATGAAATGGAAGAGGTTACTCCATGGCTTGAAATCAAGTGTGGGTACATACCCAAGACATCTTAAAAGGATGGGTCTACCTATCAAGACATAGAACTTTGAAGGCCACAAAAATCTATACACAATCATAAGGTGAAACCTAAGACTCTCCAAAGAACCTTAATATTGTTAGGAAACCTTAACTTCTATTGAATGGAATATGAAGAGTTTTGGAGGCATAATGGTGGTTTTATTGTCTATGGGGATATCAATGAGGTTGTGAACCTTCACATAAGTATCTAATGGTGACTTATCATGATTATAATACTCCACTTCATGCTCATATTGTGCTTTAGATCTTTAAGGACACCATTGAATAGTATATTGTCTTGTTTCATAATAAACCCCAAATATATATGTAGTATTCTCTTTATAGACACTATGAAAGAGCAATAGATCCATATGAATGTAAAACTCAATCAAAGAGGCATAGCCAAGCTTGAAACCACCTTACTAACCCTTAAACAGTGTTAACTCCTTAGATGTGTGCAATAAATACTCCACTTTACCATTAAACTTTGCCTATAGATTGTAAATTTTGTTAGTTTAGATGTTTCTCAGATTTATAAGCTTACACATGTGGGCCAAATGCTAAGGAAGTCATGGAAAGTCCCTTTACGACTTGAAGAATTAGGAACAATCATAAGTTTAGTCAAATAGACTAAAAACTCAACAAAACCATTCTATTCCTTTTGATTTTTGTAGATGTGAATGGTGACTAGACCCCTTAAGTTCTTAATTAATGTTCATAGAGCTTAGGGAACCAATCTTGAAACCAATTCCTATGAATAAAAGGTGACCAAGTTTACTTTCTCTAGCCAAGAGATTGAGTCTTATTTATTTCTCTTATGTAAGGTCGAATCACAAACCTAAAGTTCTCTCCAAGCATACCAATGAGCTCAATGGGAAGGTGGATCACTTTTTTATATCCTCAAGCACTAAAATATTTGGATTTATTTCACACATGCCACTATTGACTTCTTCCTACATATCCCTGATTTTACTTGAGTTAGTCTATATTGTATGAATCCATACCATTCAAAAAACTAAGGTCTTAAATCTTTAGGTTGACCCATTTATAGGCCTAATACTATAAATTCATCAAAAATACGACCTATTTAGGGTTATTTCATAGTTTTGCTTCACTAGAGGCTTTGGAACCCTCCCTAGTGAGTTTATTATGGTAAGAGATCACTTGGCTAGGTCTAGCAATCCATCTTGGTCATGACCTTAAACATCTAATGTATCCACACTCAAAAGTGTAAGTATAATTTATCTTCTTCAATTTAGGATTTATTATATATCTATTGAATTTCACATTGCATACAACATATACCAAGTATAAACTTACCAAAAGAGCATGATACACTTATTGATTTTACTATGCATGCATATGTCACACCTTATTCAAAAAATATTACACATTTACCATTCCTATCAAATCCTCATCAACATCTTGAAGTCATAGGATAGTCTTTTTTTTCAAAAATATCTCAGAAATACCCCAAAAAAATTCAAAACTCAAAAAACCAAAAATATTTTCAGCTTTTACATGTTCTATTAGCTCTTTTGCATCTATCTTATTAGTTCCATGTTGGTAGATAACATATCATCTATTTATATATACACATGTGTTTCATTCATCTTTTGATTTTGATATAGGAATATCCACACACATAATATATGCACTTTCGAATGTTGGGCCTTCCCTCTGCTCATGTCATTTGGATATTAGGGGCATTTGCTTCTTTGATTAGGATATATCAAGGCTATATCATTATATGATCATTTTACATTATCATGTTTGAGTTTATTTTACTTACACATACCTCATCCATACTTATATATTTAATAGTGTATTTGATATGCTATGTACTTAACATTTTATTACTAACATGTATATCCAAGGACTAGTATGATATGTTTATGTTAATTTCTTATGTTTCATGTTTTCCATTTATGAACTTCCTTGAGTGTCTTGTCTTTTCTTACTTTTTAGAGAATTAAATATGCTCCATTATTTGTGGCCCCCATGCCTATGTTCACCTATTATAACATTTTCATATGTAATAATTTGTTCTATGCTAACATTTAAATATGCCATTTCATACTTTGTGAACATTTAACTAATTCATGTCCCTTCAAATGTGTGACATTTTAACATGTTATATATATGAGGCCTCCTTGGACCACTAATTTTTAATTTTATTTTGAGTTCTCTTGTGTGTGTGCTTGATTTATTTTTGAGCTTGTACTATTATTATCTAGATGTGTCCATGATCCATATCATATATCTTAGAATTTGATGTGATCACATACTATGTACCTAATTTTTATATCTACCTAGACATTCTACCCCTGTATATTACATGATACATTCATAGATTATATAGTTATCTTATCCTTTTGAGGTAAGGTGACTACCAATTTATACTTTCTCTCACCTTAAAATGGGGGCATATCAGTGGGGGCATGTCATATAGACATGGTTTCCACACATTCATAGTTTCATATTTTAGTGGAGGCATGCAAAAAGGCATGACTTAAACACTTATTCAATATTAAATATTCAACATTTTCAAATTATAATGGGATCATGCCATCAGAACATGTCTTCCACACTTGAAAAAATTCAATATTGGCCAAATTATTAGTTATATGATTCAGATACACACTTATGACAATATTTTATGCATCAGTACCATTTTTATACCCAACTGTCAACTTGATACATATATGAGGTGCATATGACATGATAAATAACACCTTAAAATTCAAAATCAAACATTATTTTAGATTTAAAATACTTATATAGACTTTAACCTACACCAAGATGGACTTTTATGTATTGTTATCGAGCCCATCTAATGCATTAATTGATTTAATCTTGGCAAGGTTGAAGTGATCACATTAATCAATATTACCAATTTTATAGGATGGAGTGATCAAATAATAAACTCACACTAGATTTATAGTGTGACCTGACTTGGATCACTCACACTCACTAGGTTATAAGTATGATTGGGTTGCAAGTTAAGCTAATCTCAACTACCAGGTGTAAAATCATATTTTATCCAAGGTTGGGGGTAAGTCATCCTCTAATAATTATATATATTTGCACTTTAAGGTTTTACTACTGAACTAATCTTATATCCAAAGATTCACAATAAATCATGTTTTCAAATCAAATTACCAAAAGGCAATATGGTTGCATCGATATATAGGTGTACTCCTAACCTTACTCTCTTTCCTTTCAAACATTTCAAATTATTTAAATTCTAGACTATATACACTAATTATAAATTTTAACATGCTTTTAGTTTCAGTTTAGTCACTAGTAAAGCACTCAATTCAAACTCACACAAAGACAAGGTGTGTTATACACACCCATGTATGCATTGTTTTTCCTTTACACTAGTAATTATATTATTAGATCAAAGGGGGGTAAATGTATATACTAAATCTAAATTACATAGCACCTCAATCTTATATACTTGGCAAGTACTTATCATGGTTGTACCATTCAATTATAATACATTAAAGTTGTCAAAAGTATCACATCCACTATCTCTTTTGCATATTACTTATCTCTTAGTTTGACCATGTGTTATTCTAATGACCAGGCTTTCTATACTCTTTAAAATGATATAAACTTTATTATTATCATTATCTTCATGTTTTGGACTTGTACTTATTTTCAAGCTTCTTAGACACTTGCATCTCAGTCAGATGCCTATGTCAATGCTAGTGTCTTATACCAAACTAAGTGTCCATTACCATAAATTCATCAAGTTTTTAATCATAATGTATCTTTATGGTCAACCTAAGTGTTTTAATGCAAGATATTTCCAAAATATATTGATATGTATGTATGTATATGTGTGTAGTATTTATATGTATATGAATGTGTGTGTATGTACACACACACACACACATATCAAATCATAAGGCAACCTAATAAAGGCATTCAATCAAGAATTAAAATAAACAAATCTTCCCTATTCTTTCCTAGTTCAATATTAGTCATAGGGATAACCCAGTTATAAGTTTGATGTACTGAAGGAGCATTGCATGAGCCATATTTACCAAGTTTCTAGCTAGGTCACTCTATGTCCTTTATTATCACACATTACATCTCAATACACACACAACCCAACACATAGGTTAGAAATACATAAGTCTAAGGTCTTATTATAAGTATTGGATATGTAGTCATCACCCATTGATATAGTGGCCCTAAGGGTAGCTCAACACTATGTTTCCATTAACTCATTTTTCCCATAATCACTCAAAGGGTGATGAATATATGGTTTGACAATTTGAAAAAGAGATATGACCTATGAATGAGATATGAACACACTAGAGTAAAGGTGACATAAAACCCAAAATAATCTATTGGTCACACCTAGATATAGTTGATATTTTATATTAGACACCTACGTCCAAGTTAGATAATAGAATAAACATAGGCATCTGTTGCCACAAAATGTAAATATATATAATATGATTAATATTATAGGATCTTGATCCAATCCACTTCTATAATGTTTCATCATAGATCTATATTTTCAAATAAAACTAGTAAGTACTCATATTTCTAATTTAGTACAATATCAGTCAATAATTGTACTTTTCATTTTAGCATATCTTAACATTTAAATTTAAAATATTGTTTATTCAAGTTTGTAATTAATTGTCCTAATATATATCTATTTATCACCCTTTTTACTATCCATTTCTATATTCTTATCCATAAACTATATTGACCCATCTCAATTTAGGGTTAAACATTTGTTGAACCTGATCTCTGAGTCTTCCTTTTCAAACCTATCCTAATTTAGGGTTTATAACCTCCCAATATTTTATCTTTTTGTGATTGATTTTTAGATATAAAACCTTACCATAGGTATTATATATAAATTTTAATTTTAATTACTTACTATCAATTATTTTTTAGGTTATTTATGTCAAATAAGCTTTCACCTTCATGTAGTTGTCACTGTTAGTAAATAATCTCATATTCTTGAAGCTACAAGAAGTTTAATAAAATTTAAAGAGAAGTTTTATACCATTACTATATAAATCCATATTCTATTAAGGCTAGAATGTGTAATTCATATCCCAACCTAGTAGCATTAGAGGACTTTGTTGTGAGAGTACATGTCATTTGTTTATCCAAACATGTTAGAGGTAGAAGTGTCAGTTGGAAAAAAGAACTTATTTCTTGATAGTAAAAAAGTTACATTTTAGGTCTAATAACTATGGTGTCTAACATGGATTCATATCAAAATATAAAAAAATGTTCTCTATAGTTTAATTATATGGATTTTACATTCATGTGATAGTTCTTTTGGTTTGTGCAAATGATATATGGTTTATGTTTTACATGTCTTAATTTTACCTTAAAAATTACAATTTTATCATATTAGAAGGGCATTATTGAGTCCAAAATGGGTACTTCACCTCTCAATTTCACATTATAATATGCCAATAACTTGGTATTATATGTTATCCACAACCCCAAATGTGGTGTTAATTCTATTTTCCATCCATAAAGCACCAAAGGTGGAGATCTCTAAATGGTCACTTCAACATTGACAAAATTTATTTTTAGTGTTTTTACACTCTTAAAAAGTTGTAAAAACATGAATTTGGGAGGATTTGGAAGTAAATTTCATGGGATAACATTTAATTTTACTATTATTAATTGTTTTAAATGATGTATTTTCACATAGAGGTCCCAAAGATGAAAATTTCAATTGGAGGATAAGAACATGTCTCTTCATAGCAAAAGTGTTGCATTTCAAGACTAATTACTATAGTGTTTATCATATATTTTTATCATAGGTTTAATTAAAATGATAATATATTTATTTATGTGAGGTTAATTCAACATGTAAATAAGGTTTACTTCAACATGTAAAATACTTACAATTTTCATTTTAAGCATGTCTGAAGTTCACCTTGAAAACTATAATTTTATTATATTGGAGAGGGCATTATTAATGATGGAATGGGTACTTTTTGTCTCAACTAGGAATGATTGGAGGCTAATAAATTAGTATTATATTTTATATATCACCCTTGATATGGCTTTAATGTTAGTTCCTATCCACGAAGCACCAAGATGGAGATCTCCAATTACCAATTCAACATTAACAAAAAAAAAATTATTATTTATGCACTCTTTAAGTAAAAACATGAATTCATGTGTATTTCAATGTCTCATTCATGGTGTAACATGCCATTTTCATATCTAGGCATGTTAGTAGTGAATGATTTGCATGTGAAGGTCCCCGATGTGGAAATGTCAGTTAGAGGACAAGAACTTATCTCTTGACAGCAAAAAAAATACATTTTAGGACTAATAACAATGGTGTTTTCCATGGATTCATATTCAAAGATTGAGCGATGTTATCAGTATAAAAATATATGGACTCAACATACATGTTATGGCTATTTTAGTTTGTTCAAATGACTTGCGATTTCTTTTTTACATGTATTTAAAGCTCACCTAGAAATTACAATTTTATTGTATTAGAAGGGGTGTTTTGAGGCTTGAATAGTACTCCATATCTTGATCAAGAATGATTATAGATAAATAACCTAGTCTTAGTTGTTATCCACCACTTTTGATGTGGTGGAATTGATTGTTTCTAAACACAAAGCACTAGAGGTAGAGATGTCTAATTGTCACTTTAATGTTAACAACATTGGTTATCAGTGTTTTCAAACTCTTATATAGTTATAAAAACATGCATCTAGGTGGATTTAGAAGTTGTGGTCATGGGATCCCATTTTATTTTCCTATCTAAACATGTTGGAAGAAATGTTTTTTCATGTGGAGGTCCTAGATTCAAAAATGTTAGTTGGAGGATAAGTATTGGTAGCTTGACTGTAAAAACATTACATTTCCAGACTAATTACTATAATGTCTACCACAAATTAATCTCTAATGATTGATTAACATTATATGAGGTGAAATTATAAGTCTTATACAAACACATGATGGTTATTTTTGTTTATTAAAGTGAATTATATTTTCCATTTTATGTGATCTAAAATTCATCTAAAACCCTATAATTTATCATATTTGAAAGGGCATTCTTAATGTGATAATGGGTACTTTGTCTCTCAATAGGGTATTATCTAAGGATAATATCATAATCCTATATTATATCCACCACCCTAATTATGTTTTAATTTCAATTTCTCATCCATGAATCACTAGATGTGGAGATCTAAAATTGTTGCTTCAATGTTGATAGCATTTGTTGTTTATGTTTTCACTCTCCTAAATAGTTTTAAAAACATGCATCCATGTGGATTTGGAATAAATGGTCATTTTATCGCATGTAATTTTATTATCCATATGTTTTATAATTAAAAAATAATTTAGAGGTCTCAAAGGCAAAAATTGCAATTAGAGGATATGAACTTGTCTCTTGATTGCAAAAACATTGCATTTTAGGACTGATTACTACATTGTTTGCTACAAATTTTTATCTAAATTTAGATAGACATGCTCTAGGGTTTAATTTTAGGTATTTTAAACCCGTCTTATGTTTCTTTAGTTTTTTATAAATGACTTACATTTTTCATTTTACGTGTGTTTGAAGTTTTTTTTTAAATGTAATTTTATCGTATTGGAAAGGCATTCTTGTAGCTATAATGAGTACTCTATCTCTTGAATTGGCATTATGCTAAGAACATTTTACTAGACATTATACACTACCATAAAAAATTTAGCAATATTATTTTTCAACCACAAATCATTAGAGGTGGAGATATCCAACTGTTACTTCAACATTGATAGCATTTGTTGTCATTGTTTACTTCAACTGTTACCTAGAAGATGTGGTTATGGCAGCAAGTGTCATTTTTGTATCCAAATGTTTTGGAAGTGGTTATTTTTTATGTTGAGGTCTTTAATATGGAAATGTCCATTGGAGGATAAGAACTTGTCTATTGACTAAAAAAAGTTATATTTTGATATTCATTACTACATCGTCTACCACAGATCATCTCCAAGGTTTGATTGATGTTATCCATGGTGAAATTTTAAGGACTTGAAAGGAACTTGAGGGTTTATTTGGTTTTTTATAATGATTTATGGTTTTAATTTTACATGCATCTAAAGTTCTCCTAAAAATGTATTTTTCTCATATTGGGAAGGGCATTCTTGAGGTCCAAATAGGTACTCCATATCTTGAATGGCCATGATGAAGTGACAATAACCTAGCCCTAGACATTATTTTCTAACCCTATCATGTTTTTAATGCCAAGTTTTATCCATGAATAACCACTCCAACTGTCATCGTAACATTTATAACATTTGTTGTCAATAATTTAGGAGTAGTTTTAAATAACAACTAGGTATATCCTATGTTTTGATCCTAATAACAATATTGATGCCTATTTATCCTTTAGATAAATTGGATATATCTCTTATAGAGGGAAAATCAATTACAAAAAATATTGTCTTTGATGATATGGATTTATTTTCCCCTACAAAAAAGTTAACCTTATTAAATATTTATGGATTTTAGAGTCCATTTTATGAGAAATAGGATTTTGGAAAAAGTTATGTGTAAATTTTATCAATCTATGTTTTATAGATATATTCTATGATATGGATACATCAAAGGACTCAAAGAAATTTTATGACTAATAAGATTTGATTCTAGTTGTCTATCATTCTACATTGATCATCTCCAATGCATCAAATATCATACAACACCAATCCTTCATATGGTGTTTCCAAGTGTCATCTGATCTAAACAATCCAAACCATCCAAAAGACACCCAAGGATGGTATCTAAAATTTTCATACTCAAAGACCAAATGATAGTAAACAATTTTATTAAATGTATCCAAATTATAATAGTGACAACATCATATCAAACATTTTATCCCATAGATCATCAAATAATGTAAAGACAGATAGAAATCTTGACATATAATAGCAAGCATCATATCCATCCAAAAACCAACCAAAGCATGAAATATCATCAAGAAATATAATAAGGATGAAAACAATATCCAAAAGTATCAAATTATAGTACCCCATTCTAATTAAGGATCAAAAATAAAATTATCATATGGTGTAGCCCAAACATGAGAGGCAATTCACACTAAAATATGAATTTATCTCAAACATTATACTATTTTATCCCATATAGTTTTAATTTTAACATAAATTGAATGATTGTAATTTATTTTAATAATTACATGAAGGAAATAATCAATATGATCATATTTAAATATGGACATATAACCATCAAATTTAGTTTATTAATAATAATGTGGGTCAAACTGTACATAGAAAGATGATCACAAAAAAATGTGAACATAGATATGTATACATAAAATCCATAAGGTCATACAAAATATTAACATAATAGAATTTTAGATGAATTCAAAATAGGTAAATAATGTTAACAATGCATACATTTACATATAGGCATATAAAAAAGTACATCATCTAAGACATATCCTACTCATCAAAAAGTCTTGCTCTCTTTGATTTCCTCAAAGAAGACTATCCCTCAAATGCTTTTCTCATATATGTATATCCTTTAAATGCCTTGTATTCCCCAAATATCCAACTAGTATTCATTTTACATTCATAACTTGCTTGTAGCTGAACATGTTCATATACACATATTATTAGAAATTTTACATAATAGACATGCAACCAAGTACAAAATTTAATTTTTAATTTAAACATTGAATTACCATAATGTATTATTCATTATAAATTTGCCTCAAATGCGCAATAGGATTAGTGACAAGTCTATCTATATGCATAAAAATGTTAAACGGAAAAATAACATGAGTATGTGCCCTACTAATCATCTGAATGGTACTATCAGATGTCATCGAACAAAATTTCATACATAATACATTCATACAAGTTATATTTTCCCAAGTGTAGATTCAAATTATTTAATACATATATAAATACAAGTTAACATAAATTAGTGAGTGGGCTAGGCAGATGAAATTATAACATCAATACCTATGTCTATTGTTACCCATATAGATGGAGGAGTCTCCACTATCGTCATCAATTAAATAAAAAATATATGATTATAAGTGGATCATATATATATATATATATGAAGTATAATATTAATAAAAAAAATTACATCTATATATATGCAATGGTTTAGTAACATCAACAAATATATTAGTAGATGGCCCACAAACTTGCTATGAAGATGATGGTATTGTTTTTTCTTACAACATGAAAAATTACATATTGAAAAATTTATTTCTTAGGTCAAAATAACATTTAAATAAATGAGAAAATGATGAGCAAAATAATAACATCACCTTGATAAAATTAATCCACAAAAGTTGAGATAAAGATTTTTAAAGTGGGAAACTGAACGTATTGGATAAAAACCCACATGATCTTATAAGAAGGCTTGTCTCCAAAATCTCCATAAGTACAAGATTGAATCAAGAGCACAATGAGAAGAAGAGATATATCTAAGAGTCTCTATTGAGAAAATAAGGAGAGATAGAGATATTTTATATAGAAATAATAAAATAATGAGAATTACAAGGAATCCCATAATTACCTTATAAGCTTCCTTTGTGTGTGTCACTTGTGGCCTGTTCTTTTAGAGAGTGTAGGGAAGTGTGTGCCAAGTGGTGGAAAGGGAGTTACATGCAAGTAACTCTATATCCAAAAATTAGACTAGGAGGTGAGATACACCTCATAAAGGTAGAAATAAAATGTATTTATAAATATAATAAATACACACATAACTAATACTTATAAAAATAGTATAAACCTTGAAATGACTCAAATTAAGGTTAATTATTTAACACTCCCACTTAATCTTAATTGGGGTTACAAAAGTGGAGAGAACCATTTATAAGTGAATAAGAGAGTTGAAATTACTTTAATCTTCCCCTTAATAGAAACTTCCTTTAAGAGGAATTACAAAGGTTTGAAATAAGAGAAAAGAGAAGGTGATGCCAAAAGTTGTAAGAAAGAAAGTGTGATCACCAAGAATCTCCAATAATTCTCTTCAAACAAGGTAGTCAATCTGCCAAGGAAAAAAGATCAACCAAAATGAGTAATGATCCACAAACCTGTAAAATAGGTAAGCTAACACCAGTATTTCAAGTTAAGTAACCATAATGCCAAAAATACAATCTACATATATAATGTAATAAAAGTAGATGTACAACTAGGAAAAGTTGAGTAAAGATAACTTCCATCATAAAGTGTGAAAACTTGTACAAAAAGAAGTTAGTCAACATATTCAAATAATATATCCTTTAAAAAAAATCAAGGAATGCAATAAAAGAGATTGAATTTAATCAAAATGAAGAAAAATAAGATGTGTCACTTGCAAAATATATTTTTCATGAAGCATTATAAGAAGAATTATAAAAAAACATATCAAAGTATCTAGAATCAAATAATATATCCCTTACAACAAAAATCAAAGAATGCAATAAAAGAGATTCAATTTAATTAAAATGAAGACAAATAAGATGTGTCACTTGAAAAATATATTTTTCATGAAGCATTAGAAGAATTATTATAAAAAAACATATCAAAGTCTCTAGAATATTCATTTTCTTTAGGAATCCAAATAGTTTTACCCTTATAAGTAGGGGATTTAGTCATTATAAAATAATGTAATGTATCATGCATGTATTTATCACAATATTTTCATGGGTGTAATTTCTAACATTTAGATATACAATGCCCATGTTTTCCACAATGCGCATGAAGTTTAATAGTTTTAACCAAAGCATGAACATTAGAAGTAGTATAATAAAAATAAGTTGCATTATAATTCATTCAATGAGAAGGATAATAAGATTATGAATTTATATTAGAAGCATATGAATAAGTAGAATCAACATAACCGAGACCTTTAGAATTTTCATTAAAAGTAGGAAAAAGAGGATTAAGAATACCATTTTTATACTTACCAAGTACACCACCTGAATAGCCCACATTTTGAATGATTTTTAATCCTAGGTTGTTAAAAATATTATTTAAATAAGTTTGAGTTTGTTTTTAAACACAAGGAGATCCATCATTAGTAGATCTACTAGTATTAACAAAAGACAAACTTTTTATTTAGAGTGTTTAAGGAAGATTGTATAGTTTTCATTTTCTCAATAAAATATGATTGTAAAGAATTTAAAATGTCATTTTTTTGTGTAATATGTTTCTTAATAGAATCTATTTTAGAATTTTTTAAAGAAATATTTTGCACAATTTTTTTTAAAAATGAAAAAATGTCCATTTTAAGAGCCATGAGAATGAACAATAGAAATTGCACTAGCATGGAAAGAAAATAAATGACAACTAATTTTTATTTATCCAATGCACATTTTTATAAATTCATTTTGTTTAAAAAATTAAAGAGTTAGACATTTAGATTAATTAACTTGTAAATGTAAGTCTACACCAAAGCACAAAAATGTGCTTGAGATAAACTATGACATAAGAAAAACTTAATTTGTAGTGGAGAAGAATTAAAGAAATAATATTTAATTAATTAACTAATAAATATTTTATGAAATTAATTTTAAAGCATCGTAAAAAATTTATTGGGATGAATTCTTCTAAAGAAAATTTTTTTCTCGCGAGATTTAAGATTTTTGAATTTATGTCACATAAAAGAAAAAAATACATTAAAAAATCATTCCAAGTAGGAAAGAGAAAAATAAATACTCTTTTATGGTTTTAAATAAAAATTAAATTCTTTTATCAAAAGATTCATTCCTTAATTTTTTTTGTTTTGTGTGGAATCAAACAAATCTTGTTTACCAAAGCATATAAGATAAGCTTTAGATTATTAAAAAAATTTGATTAAGCTAAAAACTTTTATTTACATTAAAAAATTAAACTAAAAGTTAAAGTAAAATGTTAGATATCATTTACAAAACTAAAAATAACTTGAATAATAATGAATGAGTTTGAGTTTGATTCTAATTTTATAAAAAAAAAAGGTGCAAATTACTTTTAGTTAAGTGTAAAACTATTATGCACCTTGGTTGCATATCATTTCAATGTGTAGAACTAAACACATTCAAAAGAAAAGAAAAATGTTAAGACACTATGAAAAGATTTAATTGAGTATGCAAAGTCAAAAAAAACTCATAAAAGTGTTATAATAGATATAAAGGCAAAATCAAAGCCAGATAAAAGAAGCACGACCTACAAATAAGTGTGATGGAGCTTACTTAAGCCTGATAGAACACAAAGAAAAAAACTGTAGAGAAAAAGTGTTTATAAATTTATAACATCAAGGGAAATGCCACACAAAGAATAATAGTTAGTATATGGCACATAAAAATTACCAAAAAATAGTAGAAGATGCTAATGACTCCCAAATTTAAGCCAACATACGAAAACTCTATTGGAATGGTAATTCCTTCCACCACTAAAAGGTTTAACTAACATCAAAAAAATTCCTCCAATGGTCTACCATAATAATAAACTCACCATCCCACCACTCCACCACCAACTCTACTCATCCATCTCCACCAAAATCATGCATTAATTAATTAGTTTATTATTTATTGGTTGTCTACCATTATATGGTTTAAGACCTCTGTTTGAGACATTTGTATTATCTTAGTATGCTTTTGAATGCATAGAGTATCCCAGCTAAAGCTAGTAAGCAAGTAATAGCTCGCAAAATGGTAATATGTTGTAGCATGTTTGTATCTTGCCTTTCGATAGGCTAAAATATTTTAAGGCTAGTAGTGCCTCATAGAAGAGCTAGTTAGAAGGGATAGACAAGTAGAAACTTGTCTAGGAAAGTTGAAGCTTTATGGTTGAATAAAGTAGCATTCTAGTTGTTTCTAATATAAAATTTTGATAAGATTTAATAGTTTAAAGAGGTTTTAGTAGAAAAAATTGGAACATTTTGAGTTCATTCAATTGATATTAGATTCCAAGGAGTTGATCCTGAAAAGCCATAGCTATTGTATATTAAACTGTAGAAAAGAAGATCATGAGAAGCTACATAAAAAAGAGTTGAGTAGATAGCATATAGAAAGAAGTTATAGTCCTATAAAATAATAAGAAGCTCATTGATAGAGCTTAGTCAAGCTATAACAACATCAATAGTATCTTTAGAGAAGATCTTCAAATTTTTTGGGAAGTTGCTCAAGAAGAAAGATAGCAAAAATGGTGAATTATTTATTTTTATTTTGAATGCATGAATTTATGGTAATGTGTATGAATTTGTTGTTTATAAGTTCATGAGAAGTTAAAGGATGAGATACCAATGTTAGAAGAAAGAGTAACCAGTTGGAGAAGCTCAATAGAGCATGGTGATAGACTTCCATATCATGAGAGTGGTCAAGTTGAAACTGGTAGATAAAAGTAAGGATGTTTTAAAAGATGAATCATCATTATTATATATTGATTCATGTCTCATAGTGTGAAGGAGAAATTATGTTTTCTATCAAGTAAATATCATGAAACAATAATCCAAGGAAAGAGTTGAGCATAGTTGGCTCAAATGCTAGTAAACAAGAGGAGGCTATAATTGAGTGTGTCATTATGGAATAGCTGAAGTACTCTCAATAAAGAAGAAAAAATGTGGTTATGTTGAGTTGGGATAGACATGTAAAGGAAGTTTATTAGACATTGAAATATAGTCTTGTGTGGAGTAGAAATACAAATCTAATTTTGGGAGGATTTACTAAAGGACATCATCACTTTATTAAGGAATAAAAGTTGTTTTGTATTCAAATGTTTGTGAATGCCATAGAATTCTAACTGAGGTCTTCTTATTTTTAGAAGCAAATCACAAGTTAATCTAGTGAAATGGTAGGCAAATCCATTAAATATCCATAGATCCCCATTCTATAAGTAAGGGTATCCACCTATTACAATAGTCATTAGTTGAGACATTGAAAATATTTGGATATTAAAGGAATAAAAGTCATCACCAAAGAAATATCTTAGCAACGAGTTGAGCTTGTAGTAGAATGATGAATTAGCTCAGCATGTGAAGTTATGAGACCAAATTCAAGGTCCACATGAGATGTTAGTAAGTGAGGTGAAGAGGTTGGGAGATTTATATTGTTAGCCCAAAGAAGGCAAGATCAATATAGAGAAGTTACCTAATTATTTTTTGTAGATAGAGTACCACTGTCAAAGTGGGTAGGCAAATTAAAAAAATAAAAGAAAGGAAAGCCTAAATAAGTAGGTAGATTATGTGAGAATGAACCATTGGAAGATCATAGAAGCATTGAGATATAATAGTAGAAGCATCTATGAGATAAATTTATGGTAGGAAAGTTGTAATAAAGAAATTTTAGGTCAGTTGTGCATTGAAGAAGATTGGATTAGAAAGAGTGTAGTTGAGAACATTAAAGAAAGTGTAAGATGTGCATGGTGAGATGGTAATAAGATCCATCAAGGTGAATTGATATATATAGAGATATATTTAATTTAACTCCCCAAATGGTTAGGTGAGTTGTGCAAATAGTGATTTGTTTGAGATCACTATTGGAGAAGTGTTACTATGGAGAGTATTAGAGATGTAAGCAAGGGGGAGTGTTCCAGTTCAAAATAAACCTAAGAAGAGATAATGGGATTACAAAAATTTGGACAGTGAAATAAGAGTGGTAAGAATTTTGGCGAGTGTTAAAATTTTAATGCCTTGCACCATCAAAAAATTTCCATAGATGGTCTACCACAATAGTCAATCCACTATCCCACCACTCCACCCAAAACTCAACTCATCCATCTCCATCAAAAGCATGCATTAATTAATTAGTTTCTTCATTATTGGTTATCTACCATTATGTGGTTTAAGACCTCTATTTAAATGAGGCATTTATATTGTCTTAGTATGATTTTGAATGTATAGATCATCCCAGCTAAATCTAGTAAGCAAGTATTAACTTGCAGAGTGATAACATATTGTAACATGTTTGTATCTATTCTTTCGATAGGATATTATGTTATAAGGCCAGTAGTTCCTCCCAACAAAAAATAGTTATAAGGGATAGAAAAGTATAAAATTTTCTAGGAAAGCTAAAGCTTTGTGGTTAAATGCAACAGCATTCTAGTTGTTTCTAATATAATCTTTTGACAGGCTTTCATGGTGTAAATATTTTGTATTAGGAAACATTGGAAGTGTATTTGAAACATGTTTAATTTATATTATTATTATATTTTG
>JARHVA010004833.1:725000-767500 GCA_037957365.1 Torreya grandis
CTTGATTTGGGAGCCAATTCATACCCTATATACTCATAAACACACCTATAACCTTATTTTCTAAGTAATTCCTTACACATGTACCTACAAACATACCATAAATTGTTATTTTAAGATGCTCATGAGACATTTAGAGGTAATTAAATATATTTATAGGTTTAATTATTTAATTTAGGTCACCTAGAATCACTTGTTACCTCATCATGTCCTTTAGGAGGGTTTAACAAAGGTTTAAGGAGCTTACCATCTTAATAATGGTTCATAAATCATAAGGGATTAATCCAAGAAATAATTCTAGGAATTGGGAGTAGGGAGACCCCTCAAAAATCCCCTATGGGTTTGAGTTCCCATGCATAATGTCATTAAATATCTAAGCATAAATTAGTGTCTCTTAGGTCACAATTAGGTAGTTTAAGAGTGCTTTGTGGTCTTAATTATTATTCATACAAGATAGAGACACAAACCAACTCTAAATGGCACGAGAGTGTATTTTTAGTAAATATTTACCACCTCCAAAATCTATTTGACCACATTCAAAAATACATGTTCACATTAAGCATAATAAAACCTATCTTGAGTTGTAATTTTGTATCTATAAGGGCTTGAGAAGGTCTTTTACACTGAATTATCATATTCCCTATTTATCATTCCTTAAGACATATTTTAATGACCTATTTCACCTATATTTAATTTTTACCATTTTCATCTCACCATTCTTATTCATAGTCCTATTACATCTTCCATATTCCCATACCTAAGGTTCTCTATCAAATCAACACTAGTGACCCTACCTACTATGTTTGCTCCATTTTCTCATTATCAAAGGAGTTATAAACCTCATCAAATAGCTATTTGAAGTTATCAACACTTTCTCAGGGTTTTTATGCTCTCATACAACTCTCCACCAATAGAATTTCATCACTAAACCAAATATAGGCTTATATGAACTTAATGATTTAAATATCATGGTTGAGCTGTCAACAATATTATTATTTCTAAAGGAGTTGAAATCCTCATATATTTTCCTATTGAAGTTATCAACACATTTATTGACCTTTAAGGTCTCATTCATTCTCATAAACCAAATTCCATCACCATACAATTAGTGTTTACTTAGTTTTGCAAACATGATCCTATGTATGATAACTATCCCAACTAAGCCTATAGCTTTGAGTTATTTTATCCTCATTTACTGCTACTCCCTCAATCTCCAATATTTATACATTATCCTTATATTTCATTGGTACCTTTAATACAAACTTTGATTTATATTCTAATTATCATAAGGCTCTTTCTTTTCAATTACCTGAGTGGGATTGTGAGTGTTTATCTTGAGAGGATAACCTATCAAGGTTGAGGTTAGGTTTATTGGTTTGAAAATTGAATAATATGAAGATCATTCACAAGACTTAAACATTAGATAAGTATCTTGGTATGCCTTTAATCTATCTTTTGGGATCATCTTTGTATCCTTAAATAATATACAAATCCTTCCTTACAAACCTAACTATAAGATGCTTGGAATGAGTCCTTATAGAGTTCTTTCAACTTAATATGAGATCAAAGGAGAGGTGAAATAATATTTCAAGGATTATTCCTAAATTTAGGTTTCATATTTACATTCTCAAGTGTCTTCCATGTTGACCTAAAGCCTCAATTTTTCAATTTTTGTCAATCCTTCCTGTTGTTTATCTTTGGGTGTATTGAGCACTAGTTTTTTAGACCACACCTTCTCTTATTGATATTATAACTATCCAAATGCTACAATACTGAACTATCCTCATGTTCTAATCTTTCTAACTAAAAAATAGATGCACATTTACATATTTTCACACCAAATAAAGACCTACAGGTCTATAGATATGTAGGTCTACATTCATATACTTTAGGCCCTAAACTAGTGCAAACATAATCTCTTGAGATTAATATCATCATTCCATTACATCAAAAAACTTTTCAAGAAGTTATGACCCTTGAATTCCTTTTAAAATGCAAACTTAGATCATCCTCATCTCACTTTATGCAAGCAACATGTACACAATATTTTATAAATAACCATACGTGCTTACTTTGATGGCTAGTATTGAAGTATCCAAATGGCTATAAGGATATAAATGGGAAATAAAACATAATAACAAGTCTAAAAGACTCCATATCAAACCTTCATATAATGAATTGATACTAGTGCATCTCGTAAAAACATCAATTTTTTTAGTACATACATACAACTTATCTATCATGAAGGTTTATCTTAATGTTTTACTATTCACACATGTGAAATTGATGAATAAAGATATGGGATTATTTTAAATTCTCATACAAACCTTCAAAAATACATAATGTGCTCCAACTTTCTCTACATTACATTAAAATTATACAAAACTAAGCATGTGGAGTTCTCATGAGTATTAAGACTACCTTAAATTCTTAGAAATCATTCATAAATCTTATCCCCTTAAAATAATGATTAATTCATGTAATCTCAAGGTCATTAGGGTCTACATCTTTGTTCAATAGCTCAGGACTTGGTCTTCTCTCTCCTATTCAAACCAATTATGTAAAATTTCCCTTTTCTAGCTTATGAAGAGGATGATGGATAAAATGAGGCATATTTAGTATCTATAAGACCTAAAAATTGATTCCAAGCATCAATTTGACCTATGGTAGTTGAATATATGTTCTGAAACCATTTTCACCTAGAAATGAGCTCTTAAAGTTCATATAAGTGCCTTAAAATACTTGTTTGGAGTTGAAATTGAAGTAACTAACCATGAATTATCATTTAAACTATTACTATAACTCTATCCTTACACATGCACATTATAAATCCTTTTTAAATTTATTTTATTTTAAAAAAATCTGTACAACTCCTTAATTTATCCCCAAAAGTGACTTAAATAACTTTATAGTGCATGATAAGCATGGTGGAAGACTAATACATGGTTATATGAATTATAGAGATTTTGAAAGCCACATTTGAATTTAATTGACATATTATCCATTGTATTTAATGTTTCATGAAATAATATTACCTTGATAAGGCTTAATTTGGCCACAACTGAAACCTAGGTTTCTCCAAAAACCTTAAACTTTTCTAAATTTAATTAATTTCATCAAAAAATATTATCAAGATTAAAATAAAGTATCAAAATTAAAGGAATAACTTTGAAGGACCATATTCCATCTTGACACATCATGACATACCCCTAAGACCCACTAGGTTGGCTTTGAATGCATTGAAATTCTTTGTAAAGACGCTATCTTAAACAATGCTAACAAGACTTTTGAAAGACCCTTTCAAGATCACATAAGTCATGAAAAATATATGAACAAGGTTGTAAAATCATGTTAAGCAATGTTTCAAACTATAAGGGTGACTGTTTAACTTATGAGGTCAAACTTGGTGACATTTTGGTGACTCAGTTGGGAAGCATGGCTACTATGCTTATGAACTAATAAATTTCCATATCTTTTGGACTCATGAAGTCTCTCTCACACTTTGAAACAAACATGATCATACCTTGAAAACTAACTATAAAATATTGAAAAAGATAAGATGACTGATTGACCTCCAATACACCCAAAATGAGAGCAACACACACAGTAGGATAAAGCACCAATAAGACACACCCCACACTTTTATAACAAAGCACTTAAATAACACAACAAACATAAGTAAACTACTATATTTATACTAACCTACCAATATTTATCCTCCTAAATCAAAATGGAATATTTTGAGATCATCTTCTTCATGTGATGAGTAAGGATGTGAAATAATCTATCCTCTAATTGTAGAATTTTATGGACCATGATTCCCGCTTGTATACCTAATTATCAAGCTCTCAATTGGATCATCAACAAACATGGGTCTAATTTAAACATACCCATCTTTTCGTTCAAAACATATTTCATGTTGTTGACCATCGTTGGCAACATTTCCCAAATTGATCTTACTTTAGTTGATAGGATCAATTGTACTCTTAGCCTATAATGGCTCTTTAAGGCCTAGTTCTTTGTCTTGAGTTCCCTCTCTAAGAGTGTCATTCCTTTTGTCTACAACTACTAGATGTTCTAGCTCTTCAAGGAGATCCAAATATTTTTTACAATTCTCATTAGGGTAATATTAAGATATGATTTGATTGGACCCCTTTTGAATAGATTACTCATACTTGACAACCATCTTAGTAGCCTCCTGATGAGTTAGAGGTTCACTATCTAAACTATAGTAAAACTCTTCTAGTTCTTCCCAAAAATAGCCTCTTCCTCATCATTTAAAAGCAAGTCATGTTCAAATTAAATCTTGACTTTCTCTTAAGGGATAGTAGGCTCATTAAATTCTTCATTTGAACCATGGCCTAGTTGAGTTTTGAATTCTTCAACCTCTACCACTTGTTCATGATACTCAATAGGTATAGTAACCAAAGTGTCTTGGTGAAATCTTACTTCATACTCAACTGTAATTTCATTCAAGACTACCATGCCATCATCAGTTGCTTCAATATGTACCTCATGTTTCATCTTATTAGTCTTTTCATCTTGATCTTAAAGGGATCCACTACTAGTTATTACTTAAATCTCTCCCATGAATTCATGGTACATCTGTTGATATGAGTTCTCTTCAAATTGTTTATCAAGTCTCAATATATGAGTACTAGATTGTTCGTATTCTTCCTCCATGAATAATGGAAGCTCATATGTCTATAAGAGAGTTAAATCATCATTATTTTCAAAATAAAAGTTTGGTTTGATTTTTTTCCCTCCTAGAGAGGAATGCCACTAATGAATTCTTCATCATATTCAATCACAACATATTCATTAGGAATATATTGAGTCTCTCTTATAGTTTTAACCTCATCAAGTCTTTTAAGGACTGCTACTTTCTCTATCTTGATTAACAAACTCTCATATCTAGATGGATGTTCATCTTCTTCCCTCAAAGTAATAGGTTCTCTTTGATAAAAGGAGAGGGTAGGATGGAAAGTGTTCTCATTAGTTGGTTTGAGATTTGAAAGAGTGTCCTTCCAACTTGGGATTTTGAATTTAATCTTATTTAAGGATTCTTTGGGAAGATCTTGGGGAAGGATGAGAGAATTTTGATTTTCTTTCTTCTACTCAATAATCAACTTATCAACCTCTAATGTGCTTTGAGACTCATAAGCAATTAAGACTCTAAGAGTAGATGTAATATTTACGAACCCCCTTGGATTGAATTATAACACACTTTTTACCTCTTTGTCTTGATCTTGTCCATGAAGATTCTCTTTTCATCTTGGTAATTTCTTTGGTATGTCCTTAGCAACATTTTCTTTCACTTAATCTAGGCATGGTTCATTCTTCTTTTCCCATGAATCAACCACATGTTTCCAACTTGGAACCTTGGACTTAGGAGCCTAATTTGAAATATAAATTTTAACTTGAGGGATGGATATAAGATTTGATAAGCTTACAAGCTACCTTAGAGACTCATCAAATTTCTAATTATGAATGGGCATGATAGAAGGATATTTAAGAACTCCCTTGGATTGACTTCTAACATTATTTATCCCTCTTTATCTTGAGCTTTTCAATGAAGAGTCTTTCCATCTTGGTAATTTATTTTGTATGTACTCAATAAATTTTTCTTTCACTTGAGCTAGGCATGGTTCATTCTTCTTTTCCCATTACTCAACCACATGTTTCCAACTTGGAACCTTGGACTTAAGAGCCTCTTTTCAAAGATGCATTATAACATGAGGGGTGGATATAATATTTGATAAGATTACAAGGTGCCTTGGAGACTCATCAAATTTATGATTTTTAATGGTCATGAGTAAAGGCTCTTGAGGAAGGGAAGATTGAGCTTGAAGAAGGAATAGTGAAGCTCTCATGGAATTAAGCTTACTTTGACAGCTAGTTGCAAGTTGAATAAAATTAGGAGTAAAATAAGATTGATGTGGAGTAGGAGAAGGTAATTGAAGTTGATTATATTGGATTTGTAACATTTACCATCTTTCTAAACTATTATATAGCATTAAATCAATTCTCTTATGTCAAGCATCTCATTTGTTATGGCATGCTAGTTTTCTTTCTCAAAATCTACACACTTACTCCTTGAAAGTGGTAATGTGTCCTTTAGATTTTGAATGAGGTGGATAGACACAATTTGATTAAGCTCCACCTCACTATCAATATCTCTCAGGATCATTTCATTCTTTATCATGACTAGTTTAAGATCTAATAGTGATGAAGCTATAATGTGGCTTTATGGACTAGGGGCAACATATCTTTGAAAAGGATGATTAGAGGAATGAAAAGGCTGCCAAGAAGGTTGATATCAAGGTTGGTCATGTGGATCATGAGTAGGATAATTTTAGGATGGATATGGCTCATTTGGAGGATAGGGATCAACATGTTATTGGTAAGGATCATGGAAAGGCTAGTATGGTTCATTATAGGACCAACAAGGTGATGTAACATATAAATTATCTTCATACCCATGCATCAAACTTTATGAAGTAGACAAGAACAAGAATAATCATCAATAATTATTTGAAAAAAGCACTTGGGTTGATAGAACTAGCAGAATGAGCTCATATTCACCATGGATGTTTTGAAAGCCTATGAAGGCTGGTATATAGAAGGACAACACCAACCATCATTCAACCACTTTGGACCATGGTCCCACTAGGCATGCCATAAATTATTATCAAATCAAACTTGAACCTTTTTAAAGGTTGTTCAAGCATTCAAAGTTTGGAGTAACATGGAGACAATCCTAGGTTTTGGGTGGCCTAATAGGTGGATTGAATCTTTATATTAAAGGGATATCTCCCTTTATTATATTAGTTAGGATCTCTACACTACACTACTATATTTTAAGGGAAAAGAGAGGAAGATAATTGTTGACCAATTTTTTCCCCTTGGCAAAATTGTGGTCAACTTCTTGCTTGGCTTTTTGAAACCAGTCATTTCAGGTTGTTCAGGTTCAGCATTCTCTGTTTCATGGCCTGGTTCAATTTCGAGTTCAGTTTCTAGGTTCAATAATGGTTGAACCAAACCGTTGAACCAATTTTTGGTTCAATGAGCTTGGTTTGAGTTCAAAGGATTCATTATTTGGTTCAAGTATCTCAATGTAAACACATTGAACCTTTGTACCGTTGAACCGTTGAACCAAAATTCTTGGTTCAACAGACTTGGTTCAACGTACTTGGTTCAATGGCTTAAGTTTAACGTTCAGTTCAATGACATGTTTTAGACAGACCTAGTTCTTTGGTTCGGCCATATAGTTCATTGTTTTAGCCTTAGTTCATCAGCCTTATGTCCAAGATCAAATGTTTTAAGCAAGGTAGGCACTTCAAAGAGGAAAATTGGGTTCAGTTCAATTTTGGTTCAAGGTTTAAATTGTTTGAAATTGACTAGGTCTAAGTCCCAAAGGGCTGGGTTGCATCTTCAAACAAAAGCAAAGAAGGTTGGGTCACTTAACACTAAGGCAAAAGGAAAGGAAGGTAGGTGTTTACAAATGCCAAGGGGGCAGGGGGCATGGCTTAATATAAAGGTAAAATGTGGAAGAATTTTTGCAGACTTTTTGTCCACGGGAAAACATCCATAAACAAAAGTTTGCAGAGCATACAAAGTCTGTAGGACTTTCAAAATCCCGATGCAAAATATTTAAATGCCCGACAACAGTCCACAGAGTAGCCGAGGTGCCTGCTGAAGTGTATACAAGGTAGGGGAGTGCCTGGAAGCTACTAAGACTAGAGCAAGCTGCGAGAAGACTGAAGGCTTAAAGCCAAAAAAACATGAGGACATCCTTGGGACATCAAAGTTAACAAGGAATGGAATAGCCGGTTGTTTTTAAAAATCAAACATGGAAAGCACTAACCAAAAGGAGCCAAAATTAAAGCGACCTGCCAAGAGGTTTACCCTAGGGGCCAAGTAAGCAGATAGGTCAAAAACAAAGAAGAGACAAGCAGAAAACATGGTTCTAGTAGGGCTCTTCTAGAAGGATGACACACCAACAGTGTTTTTTCTTCTTCCCAATGAAGACGCGATAGGCCACTTGCAAGAAAAAAGCACCAATGAGCCTTTTGGTCTTGCTTTTTCCATATAAGTTTGTGAACTTGTTCATTTAGAAGGGGCTTCCACATTTTTAAAGGGTGCAGCTCTACAAAATTTCACTTGGATCAATACAAATGTAGTTTTTTACCTCCATTTGGATAGACATTTCTATGTATGCATTGAATTTTTGCTTGTGTCCAGTCATTATCTTTTGATGCTCTCACAGGTTTAACACTAGCAAACCTGCTATCTACAAGGCACCATTGTTGTAGCTGACAGGGGAAGAGTAGTATTTGGGAGTGAAGGAGCAAAAGAAATTACTTCATAAGTGTGTGTTTCACAACACCTTGGGTGATCTCTATTTTGGATTTTCCATTGAAGCCTCCCTGCTAGTTTCTTGCAGCCTGGTCCTTCTTCCAAGTGCATAGAGTATGTATGTATTTGTTTGATTCTGAGAGTGGATGTGTTAAGGTTAAATTTTCATTTTGGTGCATCACCTCTTTTAGAGTAGGTAGTTTGTTTTCCATGCATTTCTTCTCCTTTTTCATCCCCCTTTTATTATAGCTATCTATATCTATATTTTGCACTACTTGAAACAAACATGATGCATCAAAGGGAGCTAGCCCTTATCTAGAGACTCTCCCCTCTAGCTTTGCCAGTCCCACAGGTGAGAGGGGAGTTTCCATGTTGCGGAGAGAAGGTAGGAACTTGTTTTCCTGCCACTGGGTGCACTTTCTTGCATTAATAGTTTTGGCACACCTAGTGGGACACACAAGTTTTTAACAAAGTAAAGTTTTAGGATTGATGCTAGTCCTGTTATAACAAATCAAGTATTTTTAGCATCTAGCAACTCTAAGTTAATCAGCTAATCAGCTAGTTAAGCATCCTAGTGCCATCAAAAATCATTTTCTTGTATGTATAATCCTTTTGCACAAAATCATGGTTTGTGTTTTCCTTTATATAATTTCGATCAGACTCAAAATATTTAGAGAATCACCTTAAGTAGCTCTTCTAGTTGCCCTGTAACTATAAGGGAGGTGGCATTGGAATTTGAGAGGTAGACAATGGAAATTAACAGGGTAGAAGAGCAGTACAGATATCAGCAGGAGCTGATGTATGAAGAGGAATGTTTGTTTGGGAAAACACAGGCCGTACAGTCCATGGAAGAGGAGGTAACAAAATGGAGAAATCCATCTTTTCAAGGTAGTCAGCCTTGTGCGTCCCCTCATATTCTAAAAAAATCCCCCTCTTTTGCACCAAATCCTTTCTATCACATTGCACTTGGTCACTCTAGCTTATCAAATATACTTACTCCCAACCCAGTGTGCCTGGCTTTTCAACATCAGATGATATCAGAGCAACCTCCCATGGAAATGAACTTTATAAATTCCTTAGATTGCAAATTTTCCATGGGGGGGATGCCACAAACCAGTACGTCTCTTTCAAAGTTGATCTTACTCAACAAGATGATGTTGGTCACCTGCAAGAAAGACTCTTTCAGGACAACCTAGCTAAGCAAATTGAAGATTTAGAGGCTAGGATGAAGCTACTTCTTGAAGAAGAGATGAAATTTTTAGACCTTGTGGAGGAACCTCAGGACCTTAGAGATAACAAGGTTTCTGTCTATTCATAGGAGACAAATTTTAATTCAGAGATCCTGAACTAGGGAAGAACAGTAGAATCATAGGGCAAAAAAGAAGAAGAAAAGTAAGGTTTTTCTCAAAACCTTGAAGAAGCTGAAATTGTGCTTGCTTATGATGATACTGGCAGCCTCCAGGAAAAGCTTTACCAAGAAGATCTGGCCAGGAGAATAATAGAGTTGGAATCCAAAGAGAAATTCTTCAGCCAATGTATGGTGGACAGTTCAGACCAAACAACACATTCCATGCCTGAACACACCCCACCTACACATTTCCAAGAGAGTTATCAGGCCGTGCCTGATATTGATGAAGTGTTGATCAAGTGGAGAGAGGAGAATCATTCGATTCTAGCTCAAAGACTACCTCCTCTTCTAGGTGTTTTTCCCACTTCACCCCTTCTCAAGGAGAAACCTGTTTTGCAAGAGGCAGGTGAGGAGCATAAGATCCAATCTATAGCTCTTCAAGAAGCTATCATGAGTGACAATGAAGAAGAAATCATCATTAATGCTCCTTGTGAAGACCTTATTAGTAGTGGAGAAGATGCAAGTCTTGCATATATGCAGATGTTCCAGTAATACAAAGAGGAAAAAATGCATGGTAAGATCTCTTCTCCTCTATTTGATGAACTTCCTTACTGTTTTGATGAT
This sequence comes from Torreya grandis, assembly GCA_037957365.1. Taxonomy (NCBI): domain Eukaryota; kingdom Viridiplantae; phylum Streptophyta; class Pinopsida; order Cupressales; family Taxaceae; genus Torreya; species Torreya grandis. Next base: position 735,328 of record JARHVA010004833.1, read on the forward strand.
GAGGTCGACTACATTGAAGAGCCTAAGTTAGAGGAAAATTAGGAGGATACTTTTGAACATCTAGAGGTCCTGATTTTTTAGGAGGAAAAGGAGAGGTCTATCTTCTAAGAGGAATTCCTTGAAGAAGTGAGCTTTAAACAAGGAAGTGAATTTTTATGGGATGAGCAGTCATTTTGTGAGCCCGTTTTAGACATCACAGTAGTCACCCTTCTTCAAGAATGCCAAGAGGAAGCAAAGGATGAGTCTAACAAGTTTTCCAATGAGGTAGAAGAAAACAAATTAGACCATGATACATTGCAGAGAAATTGTGCAGATCAAGGGGCTTATGGCAATGAGTCAGCAGCCATTGATTTCTTGGTGAAGAGCACCAATATCAGGGACCAGCATTTAGCAGGATTCCAAGGTCAAAGAGATTATGTATATGTTAGAGGCATGTTCAATTTTGATCCTCTCAAATACTAGCCAATTTAGGTGGCAGGCAGGAAGAGCAGGTCACCAACTCTCTTTTCCATTTAGCTACTTGCATGGCACCATAAGTCTTCTCACCAGGAAGGGGACTTGAGAAGTTTTCCTTTTGATTTAGGAGGGAGGTGAACTGTCCTAGTTAGCTGTATATAATAGTTTGTTTTCAGTTGTTTTCCTACTTTCCCTAAGTGTAGTTTACACAAGTAGTGTGTTTTTAGCCTTGTGTGTTTCCCTTTGCATATGGGTTAAAGCTTCATGTTTGATTCTCAAATATTTCAGGCTATTATTAACTCTTTTAAGCTGCATCTAACTCCGCACCCAAAAAATTTTAAGGCAACTAGTTCTAAGCATAGCAGGCATGCTTCCCCTATGAGTCACCATCTGTTGACCAATTTTTGCCCCTTGGAAAAATTGTGGTCAACTTCTTGCCTAGATTTTTGAAACCAATCATTTCAAGTTGTTCAGGTTCAGCATTCTCTATTTCATGGCCTGGTTCAATTTTGATTTTAGTTTTTGGGTTTAATAATGGTTGGATCAAACTATTGAATCAATTTTTGGTTCAACGAGCTTGGTTTGAGTTCAAAGGATTCATTGTTCGGTTCAAGTATCTCAATGTAAACATGTTTAAACTTTGTACCATTGAACTATTAAACCAAAATTCTTGGTTCAATGGACTTGGTTCAACATACTTGGTTCAACGACTTAAGTTCAATGTTCGGTTCAATGCCATGTTTCAGACAGGCCTGGTTCTTTGGTTCGGCCATCTAGTTTATTGTTTTGGCCTTAATTCATTGGCCTTATGTCCAAGATCAAACATTTTAAGCAAGGTAGGCACTTCAAAGAGGAAAATTGGGTTCAGTTTAATTTCAGTTCAAGGTTCAAATTATTTGAAATTGACTAGGTCTAAGTCCCAAAGGGTCGGGTCACTTAACACTAAGGCAAAAGGAAAGGAAGGCAAGCATTTACAAATGCCAAGGGGGTGGGTGGCATGGCTTAATACAAAGGTTAAATGTAGAAGAATTTTTGTAGATTTTGTCCATGGGAAAACATTTGTAGAAAAAAGTCTGCAGAGCATACAAAGTCTGTGGGACTTTCAAAAGCATGACGCAAAACATTTAAAGGCCCGACAACAATCCACGGAGCAGCTAAGGTGCCCACCAAAGTGTATACAAGGTGGGGGAGTGCCTAGAAGCTGCTAAGACTAGAGAAATCCATGAGAAGACTAAAGGCTTGAAGCCAGCAAAACACAAGGATGTCCTTGGGATGTCGAAGTTAACAAGGAATGGAATAGCCAGTTATTTTTAAAAAGCAAACATGGAAAGCGCTGACCAAAAGGAGCCAAAATTGAAGTGACCCACCAAACGGTTCACCCCAAGGGCCAAGTAAGTAGATAAGACAAAAACAAAGAAGAGACAAGCAGAAAACATGGTTCTAACAGGCCTCTTCTAGAAGGATGATGCACCAACAGTGTTTTTTCTTCTTCCCAATGAAGACGCGATAGGCCACTTGCAAGAAAAAAGTGCCAATGAGCCTTTTGGTCTTGTTTTTTCCATATAAGTTTGTGAACTTGTTCATTTGGAAGGGGCTTCCACATTTTTAAAGGGTGCAACTCTGCAAAATTTCACCTGGATCAATACAAATGCAGTTTTTTACCTCCATTTGGATAGACATTTCTGTGTATGCATTGAATGTTTGCTTGTGTCCAGTCATTGTCTTTTGATGCTCTCACAGGTTCAACACCAGCAGACCTGCTGTCTACAAGGCACCATTTTTGTATCTGATTAGGGAGAGCAGTATTTGGGAGTGAAGGAGCAGAAGAAATTACTTCATAAGTGTGTGTTTCACAGCACCTTAGGTGATCTCTATTCTAGATTTTCCATTGAAGCCTCCCTGCTAGTTTCTTGTAGCCTAGTCCTTCTGCCAAATGTGTAGAGTATGTATGTATTTATCTGATTCTAAGAGTGGATGTGTGAAGGTCAACTTTTCATTTTGGTGCATCACCTCTTTTAGAGTAGGTAGCTTGTTTTCCATGCATTTCTTCTCCCTTTTCATCCCCCCCTTTATTATAGCTATCTATATCTGTATTTTGCACTGCCTAAAACAAACATGATGCATCAAAGGGAGCTAGCCCTTATCTAGAGACTCTCCCCTCCAGCTTCGCCAGTCCCACATGTGAGAGGGGAGTTTCCATGTTGTAGAGGGAAGGTAGGAGTTAGACCTCCTTGCCCCAGGTGCAATTTCTCGCGTCAACAATAACATGAGATAAATATACCTAAGGGAGTGATACACCAAAATGTCTCCTTCACTTATCTAATATGCACTATAAAACTAAATTATGACATGAACCTGATTGTACTACTCAAATAAAGGGTCTCCAAATATAAATATTTCACATATAGGCTACTAACTTAATGCAAGATCTAAGGTAGATGATCAATAGGTCTCTCAAGGACACTAATTAAGGATTATACTTACCATATATACAAGGATATTCAATCACACTATGTAACTTGTAGGTATGATTAAACACCTACAAATTGGTATATAAGAGAGGAAAAATGTTAGGAAGCATTCACTATCACTATCATTCATATACAAACCATAATCATACCCTAGTCACAATCATTGAGGGGGCTAAATTATTCTTATTTAATTCAAAAAGCCAAGTACAAGTGTTTTTTGAATAGGGATCTACCACAACTCAGGTTAAGGATCCTTATAAATGCCAAAAATAGACATAAATAGAAAGTGAGAGAGAGAGAGAGAGAGAGAGAGAGAGAGAGAGAGAGAGAGAGAGAGAGAGAGAGAGAGAGAGAGAGAGAGAGATGAGTCATCCACTTATCCATCCTTCAACTCCTACATATTACTTCCTAGTTTCTCTATTTATTCACTTGGAAAATGGCATAGGAGGTAGAGGTAAGTTTGTTTATAAGGCTTGAATAAGTCATGAGCCTTGATTGGTGGAGTTTGAACCATACATGTACCTTTATTCTTGCTTGCATATGCCTATATTATTGATGCAGTAGTCTCCTCCTTGAAAATAGACCTTCAAGACTTGATCAAGTTTTCAACCAACTCCTATATTCTTATATGTTGTTTCTCCACCATAATAGGGTTATTTAAAGGATCTTAAATCTTGTTTGACTTTGTCTTCATAGTTTGTCATAGGATAGAGGAAAAGGCTTCCTAAGATTATGTAATGTCCCCTTTTTCCTTATAAAGATGTTTGTAGAATATTTTTAGCCTATTTGGTTCTCATGGGCTAAATCAAGTGATGTCAAGGAACATTAATATGGGAGTCACTATTCATAAGTTATTATTCACTAGACACTATTCATGTGTGTACTATTCACTAGGTACTATTCATGGTGATGTGTTAGGTGATGCAACTAATAATGTAGCAAGTGAGGTGGCTTAGGGATGATTTAGAATGACCCATAAGGGTATCTTATGTATATAAAGGATTGGAAGACCAAGGCACATTGGGAGACCTTTGACACATGTGGGAGACCTTTGACACATATGTGAGACCTTTATCACATGTGGGAGATCTTTGGAACATGTGGGAGACCAAATCTCATGTGGGATACATTAGCACATGGGGAGACAATTGTTACTATTATTAAATAGTGCATCCCACTAAGTGTGGTGTCATTTTCCTCTCTCTCCTCCCATTATATCTCCTATCCTCTATTATTTTAAAATTATATAGATGAAGATCCTCTCCTTTGTAAATGGCATGTTGAATATTATAACCCCCCTTTGTAAGAATTAAACTAATGTTCAATATTGGAGCTTGAACCTGGTTCATCTTATCCCACTACTAAGGATGAAACCTTTAGAGTGAATAAATATTTGAGGATGAAAAACCCTCTAAGGTTTTTTGGTCTCAATGGTGAGATATTTTTCCTAGTTAGCTTTGGTGGTTTCACTCAAAAACTAAAATTATGCTTCAAATGATATATCTGTGAAAGCAGTTATTGTAAGTTGTTAGTTCTACTTATATATAATTTAGTTTATTTTAATAATATCATAATCAAAGTTTTGATCAATTTGGTATCTCTATATATGGTTTTGATTATGCATAAGGTTTGAGTTTGAATATTAGAGTTTGAGTGTGAGTTTGAGTATAATAGCATTAGTATTGAGTGAGGTTTTTATATAGTTGTGTGTGTTTCACTAAATTTTGTCTATTTTAAGTCTAAAGGAAAAATAGAAAAAAATGATAGGGATAAGTGATTAGAATAAACCTGAATTTGTTTGTTCATCATATCTAGACATTTTGAGCACTCCTCTTTAGCTGGGGAGGACTACCTGCAAGTAAGAAGTCATTACAACAAGATGTTTGTTAGTAGATAAATTAGTGGGCTGCCAAGCTACATGCTTGTTCCAAGAAGTGTGAAACTTCCTTAGAGATGATAGTCCATTTTTGAGAGATAAAAGAGTAATAAATAACTAAAATAGAGGTAAAGCGAGAGTGAAAGAGAGATAATATTACCATTATTAGTAACCTAAATGTAGTAGAGAGTAACAGACTGTAGGTGTTATATTCTATTTTTGTTTTAGAAGTTGTTTGGCTAGGTTTTGGAAAGGTTAGGGAATCCACAATCACCAATGTCAGTAGGGGAGTGACCGATATTGGTTATACTACCAAGGTCAGTGGTGAAGGTGATCGATGTCAGATAGGATACTAAGGTTGGTAGGGGAAATAATTGCCTAAGAGCTTGTTAAAGGGTTTTTTAGGTCTAGTAAATGGTTTTGATCAGGTCTAAGAGGTTGGGGAGAGTTATGAGAGAGAGTATGGTTTGGGTAGATCTGATCAAAGGGAAATAAGGAAACTTTGTAACTCCCTCATGGGGGTTCAATCAGGAGTGTATAACACAATGAATAGTAGAGATGAAGTGATACCAAAGTAAATAATTAAAAGACCTATAGAATAAGTGATGTACTTAGTTGTAGTGGTCACTAAATGATAAGTTCCATATTGGTGGTCCCTATCAGGCAGTCCAAATTGATGTCTTAAATAGAGAGAACAAGTGGGTATTATTGGTCCTCAAGATATTAGTTATTGATCATGATTAACTTATGCAAGATGATAGTATGACAAGATGTCAAAAATTAAATATCAAGAGCTTGAATGTAAGTAAGAATTAATTTTCTTAATTTCTATTGACCTAAACTTTAGGTTAGAGTTTGGCTTATATCATCCAAATCAGTGATCCTACTAATGTTGACCATGGGTTGACCGATGTCAATGGCCCTACAATAGGTAAAGCTTACTATTTTGGCTTGTTTTATATTTCTCTTCATGCCAAGTGTGGCATCTATTATAAAATGGTAAAAATAAGAGGTTAAGAAGGATGTAGTTGATTAGGAATTTAGTTTTGAAGTGAGAATAAGTCTTGGCTAGTTAGGATAAGGGGACCATGTCTTAAGGAGACTCATTAGGTGATAATTAGTCATAGAGTGAGGTAGCTAGGTAAGGTGGCAAAAGGGGTTTTTAATTAACTTAATTAAGTATTTTAAATTAATTAAATGTGTGAGGGGTAAAATCATGGGTTAGGTAAGCTAATTGTTATTATTGAAAAATGAGCTAAAAGTGGTTTCAACATAAGGAGCTACGCATGTGTGTGTGACATAATTTTGGTGTCTACATTTTCTCTTTTTTGTCTTGTAATTTTTACTAACAAGTTTGTAAGACAAAAATAGGAGTTAGATGCTCCAAGTATTGGATGAGGTATCCCCCCTCAAAATGGGAATTGACAGAGAAGAAACTAAAATCAAGTACCAGTTTGATAAAAAGATAATTGGGTGAGTGGTGGGGAACTGAGTATCACTTCATATGCATATACTACTATGAGCTATAGTAGACAAAGTCAAGAATATGCAAGGTTAAGGAGGACTTGAATAGAAATAAATAAAGCATAGCTTGTAAGTGATATCTTATAGGTCAAAACAATGAAAGTTATAGCTTCAATGGTCGATGAGTCCCAGGTATTTGAGGTAAGAAGTGCCCTTGGGAAACATAAAAGGGTTGAAGGTGATTAGATGAGCTTGGTTTACATCCAAAACACCTAATATACATGTGTGTACATAATAGCCAACTATAGTGGAATAACATAAGAAGTTAAGATAAACAATGCAAGGTTGGTGTAAAAGGGTCAATGGGTGAGGAGATATTCATGATATCCAAGAAAAATCATCATGGGTGAAGATTTAAGTGATCTATAATGGCATTTATCATGATTTGGGAGATATACTTGGTCTTCAAATTACCCTAAAGTATGGGTAAATTCAAAAATGTTGGGGTTACTTTTTTGGGGAAAATATTATTGTAATAGTGCCAACATCAATGACATTATTGATATTGGTAATAAATAGTCCCAACATCAGCACATTAGGGTAACATTTTTGTTGTTGGTAGGTATAAGCACTGATGTCGATGGATTAGGCTAAGCATGCTAATGTTGATGGCTGACCAAACCCAACAAAAGGGGGTTTGGTGGCCAACCAAACTCATTTACCACTTTTGATTGGAAAAAAATAGAGTTGTGAGAGCAACTGAGATGGTAGAGCAAGGACAGAACCCACCAGGAGGTACACCACCACAAAAGCTAGTTATGTCAGCTTGGAGGAGATGGAGAGATGAGGTAAGATCCTCTACTAGTTGTTTTGAAACTTGATTTGTTTATTTGGAGTTTTTAGGCTAATTTAGAGGTGGGGTATAGAAAATTTTAGTAGAGGGTTAGGAAATAGGGTAGGCTAGTTTTAAGATAAGTTAGGGGGAATTTGGGGTAGGTATTTAGGTTAAAATTGTAGTTTTGGGTTTAGGTCATTCAGCCTTAGGGCTGAACCAGTCATTGATGTCGATGGGTTCCACTGACATTAGCTAACATAGTACCAAGGTTGGTAGGTATCTTATGATGTTGGTAAACACGTATGTCTATAAAACACTAATGTTAGAATTAAAGTTGATATTAGTGACTATGAATAACTATAAAAATAAGAGAAAGGGTTAGTTTGGATCCCTAGTGGTTGAACTAGCCTTAGAAGACCCCATGTTGATTGAGTGTTGCCTACATAGCCTAGTTTAGGGCTTTAGGCCAATGTAGTTCTCTCAGAGCCTAGAAAAAAGATCTAAGGTATAGTTAAAGGTGTGTTAGGGGAAATGGCTAAAAAAGTAGGTTGAGATAGGTCAAGAGGCCTAGAGATTGAAAAAAAATAGGGTATAGTGTCAAGGGTCAAGAATATAGGCCATGAGGCCTAGAGTTATGATAGGTAAGTAGGCCTAGGGTGTAGAGAGAGAGGCAATAAAGCCTAGGGTAGAAAGAAAAGAATAGGGTAGCTAGTTAGGTGGGTATATATCCGAGCTAACCTTAGAAGACCTTGTGTTGATTGAGTGCTACCTACATAGCCCAGCTTAGGGCCTCAAACCAATGTAGTTCTCCCAAAGAGAAGGGAAAAAGGTGGTGGTAGGTTATATTATAAAGTATGTGACTTGAGTTGTGTGTGTATAAATGCAAGCGAGGATGGAGCTAATATTATGAGATCATCTACTGAGGCTTTTGATGCATATGAAGAGGCATGTCACTCTAGATGAGTGGGAGCACATGGTAGCCATGGGGTTAGGAGGAGTGTGATGATATAGTTGAGTCACCCAAGATGTGAGCCTTATGATGTCATTGATTGAGAGGTGGGATCACACCACCAATACCTTCCATCTGTAAACTAAAGAGTTGACAGTGACCCAAGAGGATGTCTATAGGATTTTATAGCTACCACTCTAGGGTGAGGATATCTTTAGATTCTCAAGAGAGGAGCATGATATCCATATATTGGCATTATATGGTGAACATGTTAGTGAGGTGACTTATCATTCTATGAGTTTTGCCTATGAGTCATTGTATATGGCTGATGAGGAGCAGCATCGATTGATCATCTTGATGATGATCAAGATCATGGTGTATGCATTACCAAATGTAAATGGTGGCAAATTTTTTATTGCATTGATAGGTGTGCTTGCATAAATAGTTGAGTAGTAGACTATTTTTGTATGGGAACTAATATTTTTAGTGCAGTTATATAGAGAGCTATGGGGTTTGAAAATATGATGGTGATATAATTTATGTGTCAGCCATCTACTACACTATTGGGCATACAAGCACATCATGGTGACATGACCATTAGGGTTACCTATAATGATTTTACCCAGTTTCAGGGTTAGTTTTAAATGGTTTAGAGAGGGCATGGCATAAACCCAAGTAGATGGTGTAGTGTATGACATTGACTATTATAGGTGCATGATTGAGGGTTTGATCCCTACAGATATTTTGTGGAGAGCCTACCTGACATACCTAATTTTTAGAGGATAAGCATAGTAGCTTGTTGGTTTATAGAACTCACTATGGGTCAGGGGAGATGAGTTGGTGAGTTAGAGATGATACTCATGACATGGGTTAGGAGGTAGTTTAGTCTACTATAAGATATACCACCTACTTTCCCTTGATATAGGAGGGATGACATAGAGACACCCCTGCCATTACCCTAAGAGATAGATGGGCCAAATTTTTAGGAGTTACCAATAGGGCCAAGTGTTGAGGATCTAGGGTGCACAATAGCATATATAGTTTGGTGGATAGGTTTACATCCTATGGTAGAGGTCAAAAGGCCACCACCAGATTTAAAATGGTTGGTGAGAGAGAGGGATGTAGTCATATAAGTAAGAGATGTAGTAGTGTAGGCTAGAGATACACCATAGGCTTAGGTATTAGCCTTATAAGGGAAGGTGGTGACATTAAAGTGCCAGGTTGGGGTACTATCGGGCTAGGTTATAGTATTATAGGGCTAATTTAGAGTGTTATAGGGTTAGGTGACTGTAGTGATATGAGAAAGGGATATCCTAAGATTAATAAGTTAGGCTTCTCCTCCTCCACCATAGGGACCAGTACAATTTGGGTCATCATCAGGCACTATGGGACCTCTACAGACTATATCTTTGGTGAGATATACTACTATCTTGGATAAGATTTCCTATTATAAGAGAGTTATTCGAGATTTTCCATAGCTTCAGTGGCATATTGAGTTTAGGGAATAAGAGATATCTATGTCACATATCATAGCTTCTAGATTATGCATACATAGATGAGCTGAGAGTGGTGATGGCACTACTTCATCATGACCATGAGGAGAGTCTTGATGATCTTGAGTGCTATATTTTGTCATTTTGATTATATTTGATATCTATACACTAGCCTACGAGTTGAATATGTAAGATGTATATTTTGAGAAAGAGATGATATTATGATGATGTATTGATGGACATGTTATTGAACCTATATATATGAGATGTTTATTTATTTATAATTATGATGTGGATATTGACGTAGATAATGTTGATATAGATGATGATGTATTTAATGCTATGTTAATTTTGATGTTAATGATGATTATGTTAGTTGAGTTAGACTATCCTATCCCATATATGTGATGGTATATGCATAGTTGGTTTGTTAGTTTCATATTAAAAAATTTCCATAGTTTGTGATGGTGAATGCTTAAAATAAATAAATTGGTTATGTTAGTTTATTTTAGCATTTTTTCATATTTATGATGGTGTATGCATAAAATAAATTGAGTAGGACTTGATAGTGTTGGAATGACATTGTTCTTCATCTCAATAGGGAGATCGACATGTGATGTAGATGGGAAAATAAAGAGGTAGAATGCTTACACACCAGTAAAGACCATAATCAAAACATAAATAGGCTCAGGAAAATGATCCTCTTTCATGCCTTATATCTTTGAACCATTGTGTTTGTTAAAGAAGCATCATGTTTACCTTATATTAAGTGAGCTTCACAGTCCCTTAAAATATTCTAAGGGGAAAAAAATGGTAAAATGAGGAAAAAATTTTGGGTAGTATAACCTAAAAAGTGGGGATGATATGCCCCTATTATGGGTGACCCAAGAGCTACTATAGGTAATTCCATGACTTAAATATTTTTTTTTGTAAGTTGCTTAATCTGGGAGCATACAATGGGATTTTGTATGGGTTAAGGTCGTATAAATTTGATCAATGTGAGAAGCCTTTTTTATTTGTAGTTCCCTTTAAGAACAAAACTTGACTTAGCCATCCTTTAAGGCAGTGGTCTAATCATTCATTTTTAATTTTAAATAGTTATCCTTCAAGGGAATAGTCTATTGATAGTAGAAAAGGGAAGTTACGTATCTATCCTTCAATGGAGCAGTCTACATTGAGAAGCATGACCTAAAATTTTATAACTTGTCAAATATCTCATTTGTTGTTTTTGTATAGAGGCTTAGGATTTATCCACTTTGAGGTCAAAACCATACCACTACGTAAGTTAATACATGTATAGGAATAAGGGTGTAGAGGAATGGAAATGAATGTAATAGGGATGCTCAAGGGATGAGCTCAAGTTAAACATGAGGTGAAGCAATGCTCATTCAACAAAATAATGGTCATAGGCATAAGGAATTTAAAGGGTCAAGTTCTAGCCTTCCTTTAAGAGAAGATAAGTGATAAGTTTCTAAGCCATACTTGTGAGTTATCCCATTTTCTTTTCTCCATGTTCATCACATGTTGATTTTATTTTAAGATGAGATATTTTATATTTAAATTTCACTCTTTGAGGTTTTTGTTATAAGCATGTTTGATATGCTCTTAATAGATTTGGAGGTGGGTGAGGGCTATGAGATGGTTCTCATCAAACAATTCAAGTTGAGCCAAATATTATTGGTGAAAATCATCATTAGTAAGTATGTCTTGTAGAGAAATGTGAAGAGAAAGAAAATGGACTTCAAGAGGTAAAATAGCTTCCATCCCATATACCAAAGAAAAAGGTGTAGCACCCATAAGGGCTCAAATTCTAGTGTATTAAGCCCATAAAACAAAATGAATGTGTGTTTACCAATCCTTTCCTATATCATTGATTACCTTCATGAGAATTCGGTCAATGTTTTGTTAGAAGATTTTACCTATCCATTTACTTGTGGATAGTACAGTGATGAGAAGCTTAATTTGATTCCAAATGTATCACAAAGACTTTGAACAGTCTTGTTTTTTAAATATTTATCATTATTAGTTATAATTTTATGAGGGACATCAAAATGATAGATGATCTGATGGTTGATGAAGTCAACAATTTTGTCAGCTTTAGTGGAGATGATAGGGATGGCCTTAACCCACTTGGTGAAGTATTCAGTGGCAGTAATGATAGAATGATGACAGAGGGATGAATGCGGATTAATCTCCCTAATTATATCTAAACCCCATTGGGAGAAGGGCCAAAAGTCTTTGGTGACTTGTAATGTATGAATTGGAACATGAAGGAGGTTAGCATGTTTTTGACACTTGATGTAATGCTAAATGTAATCAGTATAGTCTTGATGAAGTGTGGGCCAATAATAGCCAAGTCAAAGGATATTCTTGGCAACTACATGACCATTGAAATGCCCACCACAAATATAGTCATAGACCTTTTTTAATGGTGAAGGGAGTCTCAGTACTAGTGAAGCATCTAAGAAAAATACCATCAAAAATTAACTTGTAGAGAAGTCCCCCTATTAAAGTGTAATGAGTGGCACATTTTATGAATGCACATCTCCCATTATTGAAAAGATCAGAAGGGGTGATAGAGAAGGAAAGATAATCCATGAGTTTCTTGTACCATAAGTCATATGGGTTGGATGTTAAATTTTTGATAAAGAGGATGTTATCAGATATATAGGAGGGTAATGTTAAGTGATGCATGGTGACATAGATTCTAAAGGAAGAGGATGAAGAGGGTATGTGTGAAGCAAGTGAAGCCATCATGTTAGCAAACTTATTTATAGATTGAGGAATAGTTTGTAAGAGATAATATTTAAATGATCCTAATAACATATCTACATGATGCTTATACTATTGTAGAATCTTTTTTTTCATATGTAGGAATCATTAAATTGGTTAGCCACTAGCTAAGAATCATCAAAAATAGTTATAGATTTGATACCTAAGAAGAGAGCTATTTTAAGTCTTAAGATCAAAGCCTCATATTCAACCATATTGTTAGTACATTCAAAATATAGTTTAAATGATAAAGGCAGAGGCTCACCATCTAGAAGAATAATAATGACCCCCATACCCCCACTATATTGACATTTAGATCCATCTAAGAACATCACCATTTGATAGGAGATGTCATTGGTGAAGAGTGTTGTAATGGATTCATCAGGGAATTTGAACTTTTAAAGTTGATTGTCAGGTAAAGGGGTAGTAGCTAACAAGTCAATGATTGTTTTCCCCTTAATATACTTTTGTTGATTGAATTCTAAGTCATATTAGATAATAAACATGAGTTATCAAGCTACATGTTAGTTGTGATATGGATTGGAATGCAAGTATTTGAGGGGATCAGTATGGGTGACCACATAAGTTATGTGATTTAGGAGATAATGGTGAAGTTTGGAGGTGGAAAAGACCAACGTGAGGCAAAGTTTTTTAGTATAGGTATATCGAGTCTCATAATCAATAAGTTTTTGGCTTATGCAGTAAACTACATGTTCTCGATGTTGGTCATCTTGATGTGTAATCATAGCACCTAGAGAATGGTTTATTACAAAAATGTATAGGTAGAAAGGTTGATTTTCCTTAGGTAGAATAAAAACTGGTGAGGAATGGAGATATTGTTTAAGTGAATCAAAATCTTCTTGGAAATATATATTCCAATGTAAGGAGACATCCTTTTTGAGGAGATGGTGAAAAGGTTGGCAATGATCTGACAACTGGGAGATGAATCAATGGATTGACTAAAGTTTACCTTGTAGACTATGGAGTTGTTTTATATTAGTAGGTGGAGGCATCTCTAGGATTGCTCTAACCTTAGTAGGATCAACTTTAATACCACAAAGAGAAATCATAAAACCTAAAAGTTTATTGGAAAGAACTCCAAAGACACATTTCTTTGGGTTCAGTCAAATGTTATATTGGAGAAGATGAGTAAATATGGTTTTGAGAATTGTCAAGTGGTCTTGATGAAGTTTAGACTTGTCGAGAAAGTCATCCACATAATCTTCCATAATTTTGTGTAAGAGATAATGAAAGATGTAGGTCATAACCTATTGGTAGGTCACACCAGCATTCTTCAGGCCAAAAGGCATGACCTAATAATAGAAATTCCCCCATGTAGTAAGGAAGGTTTCTTATGTTGATCCTCAGGAGTGACCAAGATTTGATTATATCTAGAGAACCCATCCATAAGTGATATCATCTCATGGTTGGTTTTTATATCAATAATTTTATTGATACTTGGTAATGGGAAGTCATCTTTCAGATAAATGAGGTTTAAATCATGATATTCAGTGCAAATGTGGATTCTCCCTATTGCATTTGTGATAGGAACAATATTGGAAATCCATTTTGGGTAGTCGATAGGTTAGATAAAGTTAATAGAAAGGATTCATTAGAGATCTTCTTTGACAAGGAGATAAATATGAGGATGAATCTTGTGAAGCTTCTTCTTAACATGTTTAACATCTCAATTGGTGAAATTGTTATGGGTGATGATAAAGGGGTCAATACTAGGCATGTCATTATAAGACCAAGCAAAGGATTTGTTATGGTTATTAAGAAATGTGGCATAATTAGCATTCTCAGAGGAATCCAAAGATTTGCCAATCTTGAGGATGTGAGGGTTATCATGAGAGGGTAACTTGATGTCAATGGTGGATTCATTTAACATAGCTTGTGTTTCAAATGGGAATGATCTTTGGATATAGGAATTGTCTACACCTATATATGTGAGAATTACATCATCATCTTGACATTGGATAGTATTAATAATGGGAGAGTCTTCATAAATTATTTCAAGATGAACAAGAGGAAGGGACCTTGTTTCCTTACCCTAGTGATAGGTGAGAGGCCCCAACTAGATGGAATTTATTAAAAAAAAATAGGAGCTATAGATACCTCTGATTCAGCAGGTGATGGTGGAGAAGAAGGTGGAGAAGGAGAGATTGGTTCTTCAATAATTGGTACATGGGAATTTTTAATGAGTTTAGTTGGTTTATCATATCCTAATCCATGTCTCTTTTTGGCATTTTCAATGGTGTTGTTAGTAGGATACTCAATAGACATATAGACACCTTATTCATAATGACCCAAACTAAATATTTTCTAGGCACACCTATAGAGATAGGTGTGAGTGAATCTATGGTTACACAAGAAAGAGAAGTCACAAGTAAATAGTTGTGGCAAAGAAGATAGATTGTTGATACAGATAAATTGATCAATTCCCCCATATGTGAAATTAGTTCAAAGGTTTGGGGGGCATAAGGGATGACCATCCCAATGTGAGGATCATAATTTGGGTGCATTTGAAGCCTTCCATATTCTTGTGGAGTATAAAACATGTCTAACATCAACAAATCATATTCATTGAGTGATAAACATTGAAAAGTCTCCTCCATGAGATCCTTGTCAGGAATTTGTGTTGCTAATATCTATGTAGCTAGGGGAGTGGAGCTTGTGGAATCGTCAGAAGTATCATGCAGGGAAGATGATGTTTTCAATGGAATGCGAACATCATTAGGACTATAAGTCATGTTTCATGTTTTAAATGGAGGTGGGTCAATAGGTATAACATGTACTTGTCCATCATGTTCAAACATGACACAATGGTGCAAAGTTGAGGGTACACATGCCATAGCATGTATCCAAGGTCATTCAAGTAGTATTTTATATTATAACTCTCCTTCCACAACATAAAAGATCTTGGGAATTATGTGGGGACTTGCACAAATATGTAAGACAATAGTGCCCACTATAGTAGCTATGGTATCATTAAAAGAGCAAAGTATCACATCGGTTTGAGACATGTAATTATAAAGAGGGGCTAACTGTTTGAAGGCATGGGTGGAAATAATATTAATACTAGCTCCCCCATAAATCATGACTCTTTTGACATGAGTTTGATCAATATATACAGTAATAAAAAGGGTAGAATCTTGATCTTTAGGGTGTTGAAGTGGAATTTTTGAATCAATAAAAGAAATCAAGGAGATGCAATTAATGGAGCTAACCAAAGTTGTGAGAGGTTAGGGATCATCTGATTGTACCTCAATCTATTGAAAGGCACTAATAAAAGCTTGATGATATTGGGATGAGTTTTGGATTAAATCATACAAATGCATTTTCATAGGAGTTTGGTGAAGTTGTTTCACCATTAAGATTTGAATAACATCAAAACATGTTGTTTTAAGAAAACCCAAGATGGAAATATTAGGATTAGGAGGAGTATCTTTAGTGAAGGGATGAGCCCAAAGAGTAGTGAGCTTTTCCTTAGCTTTATCTTTTTACATTTATGATCGTGTGGCCACATTAACTATGTTGATCTAAAATGTAGGTGAAGGAGGTGGTAAAGGGGTTAAAAACACATCTTTATGTTTAAATTTATGTGGAATAGTAGGAGGCACTATGGATGCCAAAGGTGGAATAATAGGAAGGTTAACAAGAGTATCATTGAAGAGAGTGTCAAGATCAAAGTGTTACCAAATGACTGCTATGAGGGATTTACAACTCTTAGTATCGTGTCAAGGTGAATGATGATATAAAAAAACATGTGTATCATTAAACTAATATGGCTTCATTATAAGAGGACTATAAGGCTTAATGGGAGGAAGAGTTACTATGAAAGATTACAATAACTAACATAGGAAAAAGATCTAAGAGCCTGCAAGTGGGCTCTCACTTGTTGTGCTAATAAGAGTCGACACGTTCTTTTGTTTCAATGTTGAAAAGGTAATTTTACACGGTGCTTTATTTGGTGATAGTAGAGTTACATGTTTTTCTATCACTTTCTTAGTGTCAGATGTGAAAGGCCAACTAGATGGTAAAATTAGGAGTGGAGGTAACTTAACCTTATTTTTTTCTTAGGTCATTAAGATTCCAACTAAAGTAGAGAGGTGTGGTCTCAAAATAGATGGTAAAGTTGAGGTTTGAAGAAGGGATAGATGAGATCTAGGAAGATTAACATTTTTATATAATTTAGGCCACAAAAATCTAACTTGTGGTTAAGGAGATAAATCTAATTTCACCTGTAGATGAATTAAATTAGAGACATGGCGTACACCTAAGGGCTTGATCTACTTTAATGTGGTATATTCCTACAAGGGTGAGGATTCTGACATAGATGGATGAACATTAGGTGATTTTGGTGAAGAAGCTCTAGCTTTATCAAAGACCTTGGGGTAAAGGGTAGTGAGAGGATTGGAGGTAAAGGTTGACATTCATTGTGTTGGATAAGGAGTTTTAAGCTGGTCTTAAAATGTCACATGATCTAGATTCATGGAGTTAAGAAATTATATACTTTTCACCAACCATGAGAAGTGTTTAGATGAAGTTGATGTAATACTTACGGTTGTGTCTTTAGAAGGCTGAGATGTTTGGGGAAGAGGGAAATTATTGGTTTCTACTACTTCAAGCCAAAGATGAGAAAGAACTATAATGGGGTCCTCTTTGACAGAAATGGGAGAAGAGACATGGTCTGCCATGGGTGGAGGAGAGATAGGTGAAGAAGGTTCCTCAAGAGGGTAAAACATAGGTATTATGGCTCCCTCAACATGTGGAGAAGGCATAGGTAAAGTATGATCCTCCATAGGTAAAAGAAGAGGTAAGAGTGGTACAATTAGAGTAGGCACAATAGGTCTCTCGTATATTATGGGAGTAGATAATATTGAATCCTTTAAGTGTAATGGTGGAGTGGATAGGGTACTAATATTTATATTTGGAGGAGAACTAGGTGAATAAGGCTATTCAAGAGGGTATAATATAGGAATGATGTTCCCTTTAACATGTAGTTGAAGAATGGGTAGGGTGTGGTCTTTAAGTGGTAAGAGGATAGGTAATATTGGTGCAAAAGGAATTGAAAATTACAAGCTCCTCAAGTGGAAAAATAAGTGGTAAAAGAGGATCTTCCTCAAGAGGGAGTGGAATGGGTGAAATAGGTTCTTCTACCTGAGGAGGAACAATAGGCAAAATAAATTCCACTGACTATGGTGGAGTTGATGAAATGGGTGTCTCTTGTTGAAGGGGAGGTGGAACTAGAGGTATAGGAAAAACCATATTAACCATATGGATATTATGATCACTTGAGTTAGTTGTGGTCTAAATAATATTTTGATTGGGTGAATGGTTAAGAAAAGGGTGTTTGAATACATCCATACTTTGATTAGGGGGTGCATTAGGATTATCCAAGATGTGATCACCTCTATCAATAATATCTTGAACAATGGTCTTGAGTGTCTTACAACTATTAAAATTATGGCCTTTAACTCGATGGTAACTGCAAAACTCATCTTCCTTATACCAAGTTAGGATAGGATGAGAAGGGTTAAGTTGTATAGGAAGTTTTATTTGAGGAAAGGTTATGACACCTTATTGTAATAGTTTTTTCCAAAATGGATGTGTATGACTCCCTAATGGGAGTGTATTATCTTTGTTCATATCGTTGTTAGAATTATCTAGTCAAATTTTGGGAAGTCAAGGAATTTAATTAGTTTGTGGTTATAGAAGAGGCTAACTTAATGATCACTAGATTGGTAGATCCTTTAGATTTTTTATTAAAAGGAGAAGTTTTAGAGGAGGAGTCATTTGATTTGTAATTGGGATTCTTACTGTGTAACTTGAATTTTCCTTCATCTATAACATGAACCTCAAGTTTTCATGCCATTGTAAAGGCCTCATCAAATGTGCAGAAAGTTTGTATTCATAGTGTGGATGAGATGTTCTTAGCACATGCCCTTGAGAAGAGCTCAATAAGCTCAGGTTGGGGTAAGGAGAAGGAGAGTTGATTGATCAAGATTCTCTAGTGAGCGACAAAATTTTCAATAGACTCATCATCAAATTGTCTAATAGAATAAAGGTCTATTATAGAAACCTTTTTAGAAATTTTAATAGAGAAATGGTTTAGGAATATTTGTGTGAGTTGGGTAAATGAGAAAATGGAGTTTTGAGGTATATAGCTATACCAATCCAAGGTAGCACTTGAAAGAGACATAGGGAAAGTGCAAAGTAGCAATGCATCATCACACCTTATTAAATAACAAGCATGTCTAAATGATCACAAGTGCTATTGTGGGTCCTCTTTACTCTAGAAATGAGTAAATTTAAGGAGTTATAATTGGCTTGGATAAGGGAAAATAGGCACAGAATGATGGATGGGTTTATTGCATATATGATCATAAGATAACACATCCTTTGAACTAGAAATAGATGTCTCTAGATTAAACATCTTATCCATCATCATCTTCATGAGGTCTGGAGGGGAATTAGTTTTGGGGATACCTCCTAAATTATAGGGAACCTAATAGGAAGTAGAGGGAGTGTATGGCATAGCTTGTTGAGGTTGTGTTGGGGAAACATAAAGATAGTGAGTCATAGGTTGGGGTGTAGAAAGAAAATGGGCTTGTCCTATTGGGTTAGAGACTATGCTTTGGTTGGTTTTTGTTATTATAGGTTAGATTATTAGTATAGTTAGACTGGAAGAAGCATGAGTCATAACTTAGATAATTATAGGCATGAGGGTAGATGGAATAAGTACCACTAAATTATGAAATGAGGTAAGACTTGATTGAACTGGTTGTGGTTGTGAAAGTAGGGAAGTCACACCAGGGTTTAGGTGGGATTGGGCAGTTGGTGATGTTAAACTTTAGACATTTTTTATAGTTGGGTTACTCATCAAAGTGGTGGTTTGGGTATTCATGGGGAAAATAGTGGAGGCAACTAGAACTCAAGTTGTCTCCATTAGAGAGGTTGGCATACCATAGATTGGGTCACCCAAAAAATTATGGGTTTGGCTCATAGTAAGGTAATGCTAAAGGGCTACCACATTATGATTAAGAAATTTAGCAAAATCTTGATCTTAAGAAATTTAGCAAAATCTTGATCTCCCTCAGGCACAATGGGAATTTGGTTAGGGCTAGGAGTATGTTATGTATCTGAAGTATACTCCATGATAGAATCAAAAATAGGAAGGGAGGGTGGAAGTGGTTTCTATCTTACATAATCAGCAAGAATTTTGGCTTGAAATCATGTCAATACCATGCAAGAGGAAGTATAAATAGCCTTACTACCCTGTATTAGTAACAAAATAAGGAAAAAATAGGTTTGAGTACAAGTAAGTGGGTTATTTATCTTGTTTTTTTAAGTAAATGAAAATTACATAATAATCAACATCGATCACTTAACCGATATCATTAAAAGAAGTTTGCCAATGTCAGTGGATTAACCAATGTCGGTGGGTAAAATCTACCAATGCTAATAGAGTTAATTGATGTTAATTACTATGATATCCTAGGAGATGGAGAATTTGGTGTTTTAGAAAACTAAAAGTTGAAACTAGGTAAAATAGTGGATATAAGAGATCTGTGTAAGAAGGAAGAACACTCATAAAACCTATGATAATAAGTTATACAAATTGAGTATTAGAAATAGTATTGATTTTGTGAATCAATAGGAAAATGTCCTTACCAACTTTAAAATATAGAAGGTAATAGACAAGTAGAAAAATAATATACAACCAGCAACTATTAAGTCCTAGAGATTAATTTTTAGTCTCATGTTGGCTTATGCCTTAATTATATAGTGAAAAGAGAATTTGGTTATCAAAGGTACTAGAAAGCGATCTAGAGCTAGTTTTAGGTTAGTTTTAGTGTATAAGAGAAAATTTATGTTAGACTAGGTACATGGCTTGTTATAGGAGCTTTATCTCTACACTTCATAGACCTAGAGCTAAGTCAGGCCACTTAGCCAAAATATACCTTCTGTCTAGAGTTTATACTTCACCAAAGAATGGAGTGGGTTCTCCCCTTGGTGGTGAAATCTAAGTAGGATCGCTGAGTAGGGTAAGGTGATGCACTAGGTGATGATATCCTAATGGGCATTTTCTCATGTGATTTTAAATATTTGTTTGTGTGGATGTGATTTGGTTGTGTAACATAGGTGCACTACAATTTATTCATAATCATTGTAATTAATTAGGTGAGCTAATATGTAACAAGAAAATAATGAAATGTAGTAAGTTTTAAACCCAAATCTAAAATGTTTAGATTTGAATTCAAATAAAGATGAAAATAGGATTAGAGAATGAAATTCACTATCCTAATTTGCATGCAATAAGAATTAAACAAGAGATTCTTTTCAACTTGTAAAAAAAATGATAAATTGATTTTAGGGGCAAAGAGAAAAGAAAGAAAATTTTAGTTTAATGGTTTTAAATAGAAAATAAAATGTTGATTTTTTTGTTTTAAGAGAGAAGAGAAGAGGAAAGTGCAAGAAATAAAATTTTCACTATAATGCACCTATATGAATGCATAAAACAAGAAATGAACCCAAGGAAAACTCTAGGGTCCTACTGGGCATGCCAAAAATGTTTTGCTAAATTTTGTCTATTTAAAGTCTAAAGGAAAAATATAAAATAATGATAGGGATAAATGATTAGAATAAACCTAGATTGGTTTACACATCATATCTAGACATTGTGAGTATTCCTCTTTGGCTGGGGAGGACTACCTACAAATAAGAAATCACTACCACAAGATGTTTATTAGTAAATAAATGAGTGGGTTGCCAAGCTATGTGCTTATTCTAGGAAGTGTGAAACTTCCTTAGAGATGACAGTCTACTTTTGGGAGACAAAAGAGTAATAAATAACTAAAAGAGAGGTAAAGAGAGAGTGAAAGAGAGATAATATTACTGTTATTAGCAACCTAAATGCAATAAAGAGAAAAGACTACAAGTGGTATATTATGTTTGTGTTTTAGAAGTCATTAGCATAGTTTTTATAAAGGTTATGGAATCCACAGTCATCGATGTCAGTAGGGGAGTGACCGATATCAGTTATACTATTGAGGTCAGTGGTGAAGGTGACTGATGTTGGTTAGGTTGCCAAGGTTAGTATGAGTAGTTAATTCCTAGGAGCTTGTAAAAGGATTTTTCAGGTCTATGAAATGGTTTTGATCAGGTATAAGAGGTTAGGGAGAGTTATGAGAGAGAATATGGTTTGGGTAGATTTAGTCAGAGGGAAAAAAGAAAGGAAACTTTATAACTCCCTCACGAGGGTTTAGTTAAAAGTGTATAAAGTAATGAATAGTAGATATGAAGTGATAGCAAAGTAAATACTTAAAAGACCTATAGAATAAGTGATGTACTTAGCTATAGTGGTCACTAAATGATAAGTGCCAGATTGGTGGTCCCTATTAGGTAGTCCAAATTGATGGCCTAAATAGAGAGAACAAGTGGGTGTTGTTAGTCCTCAAGAGATTAGTTCTTGATCGTGATTTACTTACATAAGATGACAGTAAGCCAGGATATCAAAAATTGAATGTTGAGAGCTTAAATATAATTAAGACTGAATTTTATTGATTTCTACTAACTTGAACTTCAGGTTGGAGTTTGGCTTATATCATCAATGTCAGTAATCCCACCGATGTCAGCCATGGCTTGACTAATGTTGGTACCCCTAGAATAGGTAAAACTTTCTATTTTTATCCTATTTTCTATTACTCTTCATGCCAAGTGTCGCACCCATTATAAAATGGTAAAAATAAGAGGTTAAGAAGGATGTAGGTGGAAAAATGGGTTTTTAATTAACTTAATTAATTATTTTAAATTAATTAAATGTGTGAGGGTTAAAATCATGGGTTAGGTAAGCTAATTGTTATTATTTAAAAATGAGCTAAAATGGGTTTCAACACAGGGAGTTACACATTTATGTGTGACGTAATTTTGGTATCTATAGTGTGGTTTTAGTAATTATTCCTAGATAGGAATATGGCATCCATATTCTTTAGTCTATGGGACAAAATCAATCTTTTCCATTGAATTTGAGCCCCCATTTTTTTGAATATCTTTACGGGGCATGATTATCGATCATAATTCTATATAAAAACAACTACAAGAGCTCAAGCTATTAGATGAAAAATGCCAAAATGATTTTGATAATCTTAGGGTATACCAAAATAATCTCAAGGGCCACTATCACTAGAATATCTAGTCACTAAAATTCAAAATTGGTGACCTATTCCTAAAGGAGAATTATAAAAACACTAATATAGAGCAAAAAATAAAGCCAAATTTAAATCAAATTGGCTCAAGCCCTATATTATTATTACAAAATTTAGATCAAAAGCTTACAAATTACATACAGTAGATGGTGATGAGCTTGATGAGCCCATGAATATTATGTATCTAAAGCATTTTTATACCTAAACAGATCCAAATAATCTCCATTTATGAGTCCCCACTTTGGGGGCACATCCATCACCACTCTAACTCTCTCATCATTTCATTCCATTTCATTATTTTCCATATGGCTCTAGTCTTAATAGTGGGTGTATACTATATGCATAGGAAAAATTAAGAGACATGAATTTCAATTTGGGGAAAATAATTATTACTCATATGAGGGGAATGTCTATTGAGGATCCCTTCAGAATCTATAACTTCAATTTCAAGTAGCTACTCATCTCATTTTAGACATCCTACTACATATCCCGATTGCATCTTCATCGATAAATCTTCCTCTTCTCAGCCTCAAGTGCATCCAAACTTCTTCATCCATATTCATCCCTAAGTAGAGATCCACAAGAACCCATTAACCTCATCATTATTAAAAGGTCATCTAATATTGCTACTCCAGGATCCATCTTGTGCTTTTGTAACTAAATATTGACCATTCACTTTAAAACCTAAACATGGTCATTACAATTGGTTTTGATCCTTGTCTCATTTTTAATAACCATGTTTAGGCAAAATAAAGCCTTTATACATATTTAACTATGTCCCTAAAATTTGTTTCTCTTAATACCTTTTTGTATATATTAGCAACCTTGTTATTAAGACTTTAGGGTTTTTATCATGTTATAAATAATCTTTTTCCAACATCACTTTTATCATCTCCTTAGGTTGTGTTTTATAAAAAATTGCATGTATGTAAGTCAAAAATATTTCTCATGATCTTATTATCTTTTTCAATAGTCAATGTTGTACATGTCTTGCATTATCCTTTTATACATATGTGTATGTGTGTTATTTTTATTACTCAAGTTTGTTAATAATCATTAAATCTTGTACATATTTGTCATAGTCAATAAATCTTGTTTTCTTGATTATCTTTTTATCTTGTGTTCTTTTTTTACCAAGGAAAAAAGAATGGCCTTAAGTGAATACCCCATGTAGGACTTGGGATAGTCACTAAAATGGAGTTCCCACACACTATGAATCCACTGTGTCCTTGACTATTATCATGTTATTGGTACACTTATACTCACACGTGCAATAGTAAATTAGATTGCCTACATATCTAATGTCTTCCAATTTCCCCCATCCCATACTCCTATTCATTCCACTATCATGTCTAACAATCCTAACCTACTACCCCACACACACCCATCTCCTTGGTGCATGAGGATTTTTACCCAACATTAGTTTGTGAGACACATAATTAAACTAATAGATTCTTTATTATCACATTGATTACATGTCATTATAACATCAAATTATACACATAAAACCATAATTATCATCCATAATAAATAAAATCATGCTCATCATTCCATCTCATTATCCAAACATCTCATCTCATTATAATAATTCAAAATAACATAATATAAATCCATAATAAACAAACATCATCATCTAAACCATAATTGTCATCTAATCAATCATCTAAATATATCATCATCATTATCTCATCTATCAATACACATCATCACATAAACATAATTCTATCTAATCACATCATAATAAACCACATCATGATCCATATATCTATACCTACCAATCACATAATATAACTTATCCATCAATAACATAATCACAATGAAGATCATCACATAAACCTAACATCATATATCACAAAATCATATTCACATATATCAACATTCCATAATATCCATCAAAGTCCAGGTCAAAATATAAAAATGCATAAATGGTCCCCATCGGCATCAATGTGATATAATACATACAAGTCCATAAATTAATACATGTCTCACAAATAATATATCTCAACTCACAGTTGTTTAGGTGGTTTATTGGCAGGGTGTTGTATAGACTAGGATGAACTGGCTCTAAATGTTACCACACATTGACCTCTTGGCATGTTACCTCATACAAATCCATATAATATTAGGCCTCACACATCAACTAACTTATCTATATCATAATCATCCCCATACCTCTCTCCTCTAGTGTTTCATCACCCTCCTCCTTGGCCTTTTTAGCCACCTGTAGCTCTCCCTCCCTCTCTCTCATCCAAGACTGTATCTACCCAGTCTAGCCCTATAATGTGACTATTTATGCATCCTAACTCTATATTTACCCCTAAATTATAGCTATATACCCTTGTAAGGATTAAAATTATCCTCTCAAAATTGAGACCTATCTAAGTGCCCCAACTAATTGATTATCCCTCTATGTAATCTACCCCTATAAATTGATATCCATCTTGTCCCTATTGACTATGATCCCTATAACCTCTGATGATCAGTCCTATATTTCTCTCCTTAGCCTCTTTAAGATCTCCCACTCATCCTCTCTAAAAGGTGGCCTAGATGTATCTATCCCCTCTCTACCTACACCCCCTCTAGCTTGAACTCCCCCTCTAGCCTAGTCTCTATCTCTTATCTGATCTCCACCTTAACCTCTCTGGTCTCCTCTATCAATCACCATCACATTTGTCCCTTCTTGATCATCCTAATGACCTTGTGCCTAGGGATATTCTCTTTTATGTCTCTTTCTCCTTAGTCAAACTCATTCCTATAACAATCTTTTAACAACCCCCTCCTCACCTAGGCTAGCCATGTGAGTAATCTATGAGGCCATCTCTATGTCCAACAATGTGTTTATGTTGTAGTCACTCTAAGATCTAGAATCAACATCTAAAAATATCATACAATATGGTAAATTCTCTCATAATCCACCCTAGATAGTGCCCTATCTACTAGAGTCCCTGATTAAGGCCTCTCCCTATCATTGTGGCCAAACAAATTCTCCTCTCTAGGCACATCTTGATACCTCTTGAAATATCATTGTATATGATCAATCATATATATCTAAATAATTTAATCCCAACATCCATTCAGATAGAATTCAATGATCATGAATCATGTGACATATTCATCCTCAAGCTACCCCCCACTAAACCTATTTGTATGGCATCCATGGGATTTGCTCTACTCATAAACTATCAAAAGTCTATCTTTAGAATTGTATCTCCCCAGCATGGGACCTCTACATGCCAATAATGATGTACCATCAAAATGCTATGGGATAGTGGGAATCCCTATCTACACAAGTACCCAATGATTATTCTATCATAATATACTCCATTTATACACATAATATTTTCAAAATTATATCACTTACTAACATTTTGTATCTTATAGAAACCCGTCAAGTCTCAATCTCTCAAGGTGCACACCTTAAGAGGTGTACTAGGAAAGGGGTGGGTAGACCATTAGTGTTTCATAATATTTTTGTTCCTTTTTCCACATGTTATCTACATAATTTGTCTCCTAAAACCATTTACCCTAATCTTGTTCTTCTCTATTATACACTCAGTTATTTCTTACCTTTTATCCCCCTTTTTGTAACCTTAATCCCCTTTCAAATATTCATTTTAATGGGTTAATTAGGTCAAACCTATACAATTTTCAACCTCTATTTACTATACTAGGTTGACTAGGCTGACCTTGTAAAATTTTGGGTTATTTTCACTTAGTATTTATTTTGATCTTTAGCTGACATAGCTTAGGACCTAGTGAATTTTAATTTGGAATTGTATAGGGTTGGCTGGTTCGACCCTATTAGCCAACATTTTTGGAAGGATTTAGGGTAAGATCCACATATACATAAAATTTCATTTCCCACCATTTGATAATAAATAAGCAAATAATAATAAGTGTGAATGAACATCTACTTACTGACCATGCTACTTGAGAAGTAAAGCTTAAGGTTCCATACTTTCTTTGGAGATGTAGATCTTATCTTGTGGAGAATTATTTTGGATGTATTGATAGGTTATGTATACTATAACTAATTTTTATTTAATATCCTTACATACCATAATATTTTTTTACGAAGAACCTTGGCTAAGGGAGAGATTGAGGTTCGATGGGTTCATCTTCAAGGTAAGTATTCCTAACTTTATTTCTTCTTTGTAAGAGTAGTTAGATAATGTAGTTGTGCTTCTCTTTCATACATTTGAATTATTTATACATTGACATGAGTATATGTCTTCTATGGATTTTATTTTATTTTTTCTAACCCCCACTTTGTGCCACAAGCTTTGGTGAGCACTAGATTAGATTTACTTTTCTTATTATTACCATAGGTGAAATATTAAAACTTAGGACCCCCTTAAGGTTATTGATGATTATGTTAGACTAGAGGCTTTGGAACCCTCCTTATCATGGTGTATTATGAAAAATGACCCCCTAATTGAGTCAAGTGGATCCTTATATTGGTCATGTTCCTACTTAATAAATGTATTCCCAATCGTAAGTGTAGGTATGCTCTATCTTCTCTGAGATAGTAGACATGATGCATTTTTGATTGCATACATTCTGATGAACCTGATGTGAAATAAACCTTGTAGGATTTGTTCACTTATTTTCATTATTTTATCATTTTTATTATCATATGTTTACCATAATAGGTCAAATTTATTGACACAGTTCTAACTTTTGTGTGCAGGTATTACACATATTCACATCTATATAACTTTGTTATGTCTATGTAAGATTTTTACAAGGTTCAAACTAATAGGTCAACCTAGTCAACCTTGTACATTTTTAGACTTCCAATCCACCATATTAGGTCCACCCAATTGACCCTATACACTTTTAGACATCCAATTTATAATACTAGGTCAACCCCATCAACCTTGCACATTTTTCGACACTTATTTAAACATACTAGGTCAACCTAATCAACCTTAGACATTTTAGGCACTAAACAATACACTTTTATAAAGCTAAATCGACCCATTCAACCCTTTTAGAAGGATTTATAAATATTTATAAAGGTTCTTTGACAATAATCTCACTTCTCTACATCTTCAAAATCACCAAGGTTCTTTTCTATTATTTATTTCTTTCCTTATAGTCTTTTCTTTTCATAATTTTTAGTCTTTAAAACTTCCCTTGTACAATTAACTAGATCGACCCTATCGACCCAATTGTATTTTATGTGTGTTATCCAGATAACTAGGTTGACTCTATTGACCCTATTCATTTGTAGACCTTTGCTTGTATAGTATAAATATGACACTATCAATCATGTTCTATATTTTTTGCATACACTATTGAATGCATTGACATTGTACCATGTTTTAAAGTTGGAATTTACCTTTATATGAAAGTAATTAGTTCACACTTTCATTCCTTGTTGCTTACATGCTTAGAATAGATCACATATTCTAATTAGGTGGTTTTAAAGTTACCGTTTAGTCTCACTATTTTCTATTTTTATGCACACATGACCAAATAAAAAAATATTGAAAAAGCATTTTAACAATTATCTACCCAAGGCCAACCTAATTGGATTTCATCACTAAGGGAGAAGCTAACTTCATTTTCTGGCCAAGAATAAATACATGGTTATTGGTATATTCTAGCTAATCACCTGACACCCTTATGACTATAGTGTGTGAAGTGAGGGCGTAGGCCCCAATACCAATTTTGTACCATTTCCAATATAGATCCCTTTCAACCTAAACATCCTAAAATCATCCTTGGATTGATTTCTAGTTCCTTGCTTATAGCCAACTTCCCATCACATTGAAAACTATATTCTAAATAATCTAAATAGCATTTAGGTTGACCATCTAGTTAGCTCTTACGTTTAAAGATGATTAATTTATCTTTGCTCAATTGTATTTTATATTGTAAAAATTTGTATTAGCTAGCATTGGTATAAGGTTTTATGTTTTGTGCATTAATTGGATCACCCTCATTAATCCAATTGATTATTTTTTCCCCTTTAATTCTTTCTTTTCTAATTACTTTAAAAAATATTCTTATTTTAGTACACAATCATTTCAATCGACACAATTTATTATAGGCTATTTATTTTTCCATGTATACTATATAAGGTCGACCTAGTGGACCCTGTATATGTTTTTAGCATTTTTTAACTATACTCAGTCAACCCAATCAACCTTGTATAGTTTACAAGCCCTATTTTCTATACTAGGTCAACCCAATCAACTTTGTATTATTTATGTCTCTTCTTATCTCTTTGATTTTCTTTTTCACCTCTTTTTTACATGGTTATCTAGTCTTATCTCATCATTATTACATCTTTTCAGCCCTCTTTTAGTCAAGAACATTGCATAATTAAGGATTTGGATAATAAACTCACTTATTTTATTGCTTCAAATGAAACTATCCACTTGTTTCCTTCCTTTTCTCCTAAACCAAAACCAATCACTACATAATGTAATGTAGTTCAATTCATTCATCTTAATATTCCTCCCAATACCAATGTTTGGAATCATCCACATACAAATAATCCCCCTCCTATCAACACTAATACCCCTCCTACAATCACCAATCCACCTATTGATATAACTCAACTTCTCACACAAGTTATACAAAAAATTAACATCATGCAAAAAACCAATCAATCTCAAATGATGAACATGTTACAACATTTATTAAACATTACTAGTCAACCACCTCAAGTCATCATGTCTCAACCAAATAAAAATTTTATCCCCCCTCCTCTTAGATATGCCAATGGCAATATAATCCCTCAACCTCCAATGAATAACAAAATGCTTCAACATCTTCAAAATAAACCTTTAGATCCATTCATTGCATCCATAGACATTGAAAACTTTTCTCTAACTATCACATATAATGAGACTAAGGACCCTACTATCTTTCTTAAGTCTTTTGGTAATCTCTATAAAGAATGGGTCCAAACTAATACCTTTAATACCACCAAGATCTTATCCAAATCTTTTATTAGTGATGCACTTAAATGGTATAACCAACTTCCTAGACATTCCATCTCACAATTATAGGATTTAGTCAATTCTCTAGTGAAGAATTCCAACATGATAACCTTCTTAAAAATTACCGTAGCCATTTTATCAATGCAAAGAAACTTCCAAATGAATTTTCTCATACTTTCATAAAAATATGGAAGTCTCTCACTCATATAAATGGACCATAGCATGAATGATGATACTCTTTTAAAACTATTTGTCACTACTCTTAAACCTCCCCTTCAATACAAAGTTTGAATCTTTTCACCTAAAATTTTAGAATAAGCCTTAGACTAAGAAAAAAGGGAAGACTTTATTATGACTCGATCAAAACACCTCAAACAAATATTAAAGAAGCTTTTCAATCATTTTCTCAAAAAATTGATTCATCCAAGCCTCCCAAACCTCAAATTAGAGCATCTGATTCAACCAATTTCAACCCAACCCACCCTCTCTTGAGTCAAGAACAACTTAAGAAGAAATTACCACCCTCTAAACCCATGATCTTTTATCCTTCCAAACCTCCTCTAAAATGGTAAAATCCTAATAAATATTGTTGGTGTCATGATACTTTAGGTCATTATCATGATTCTTATCATGATCTTCACTAATTTCTTCTTTCTTCCTTTCTTGGTCCACATTTCAATCTTGATATTATCACAAAACAATGTTATCAAGACTATCTTCAAGCTTCTCAAATTCAATCTCAAGAATAAAAATCACATAAAAATCAACTACCTAATGATAAAAAATAATCATCCCATACCTACACCTCATCCACTAATGTTTTTGAAACCATAGTTGATCCTTATTCTGATACCAATAAGGAAAGGATAGCTAACATGAATAATTTCAAACATATCATTGTATCTATTGAACCTCAACCTCTTAGGTCACAAGAACCAAAAGATTCCTAGTTCAAATTCCTATTCCAATAGATATAAAACATGGTCCTCCTTACCTCTTCATACCTCTCCTACACATCATATGTCACATTCAACATCCTTAAAATCTAACACACCAACACATTTACCTATCTCTAAAATTACCTACCAACCAAATGTGAATCATTCTAATGATTAAAAGTTACCTCACTTAAACTCACATGTTGGGGCATCTTTTGATGCCCTTCCACAAGTCCATTTAAAATTTATGGAATCTTTCAATGTGCATACCTACATCCACTTACCCATTGGGGCATATTATGAGGCCTACTCTTATTCTACAATGCATAATAACAAGCAAATTTAGATTCAAAAAACTTTTTGAGACTTATAGACTTGTATTTCACATGGTCATCTTTTATACATACATTATCATAGATCTTACTTGTTATTTTTGGTCTCATGTTTCTTTGTTATTGTGCATTTTACTTTTTTTAGTTTCACTTTACTTTCATCATTATCACCTTTGGGTTCTTTTTTTTTTATTACACATCACATTTGGCATTTGATTTCATTTTAGTCCTCATAGATTTCTTTTAGTTTTATCTTTTTATGTTATTCTTTGCATTACTATCTTTATGATTATTATTTTTTCCATTATTTAGCATTCACCTCATTGGTGTTAACCTTGTGAATTATGGATTAAGACCACGGATAGGACCTGACCCTCCTCACAAAATAACACTTTTGCTTTTTTTTCTCATTTTACATGTTTCTTTTTTACACCCCCATAGGTTTCTCTTTTATTAGTTGTAGTATAAGACTATGGATAGGACCCAACTCTCCTCATAAAATTACCATCTTATGATTCCTTTTCTATGAATATGTTATTGATCTGTGTTCTCAACTTTAGCTTTTGATTTTTTTGATAGATGGAATTTACACAACAATCTATGTTAGCATGTTTTCCTCTATTTCTCTCATTTTTATGATAAGGAATCACACTTTACTATCATTGTATCCATTTTTACCCTTTGTCACATTTTTTATAATTTAAAATAATTCAAATTTTTTCCATATGTCATTCCTCTTTATTTTCTTTCCTTTCACTCCATATTGGATAAAACTAGGTCAATTTCAAGATAGCACTTTTATTTCACCTATATTTACAAGACTCTTAGACCCCATGTCTTTGAAGTTATCTCTCTTAGTAACCAAGTCCCAATTATTCAAATTAAAATCATATTTATCACCCACATTTGGTTTTCCAAATCTATATGGAGGATGAATAGAAAAATCCAAAACAAGTTAAAATCTAAATCATAAAATAAAAACAAAAGGAAATGATATATAAAAAGAAACATACAAATCTCAAAATTCAAAATCACACCAAAATATATGATTCCAATCACATCTCCTATCTCTAATAAAATATCAAACTCCACAATTGGACTCACATAGAGCTGAGGTCTATTAGGGTGTAATAGGACAATAGATTGGAATAGGAGAATTCAACAAACTCCATAAGGATACCTACTTTCTCATGTAAGTACCCAATCTTCATAGTAGATAGATGGATATATAAAGGGTCTTGAGGAATGGGGAACATGTTTTTGGAAGGTAATTCCTTTTTAATGTTCATGCATATCCTTCATGGGATAATATATATACTACATTTGTTGACCTAAGACTTGTGTGGCTAAGAGAAGTTCTTCAAAATCCTTAAGGTCGAAAGTCCTCTTGTTTTGACAAACCTAATTCTAGTTTTTTGAC